>CM053030.1:236843203-236901350 GCA_028564925.1 Lithobates sylvaticus | reverse complement strand
GGTATTTATGTAATGGGGCGACAGGTCCCCTTTACTGATCCTGGGGATGGCTGGGCTAGTTGCTGGCCATGCAGGAATTTCTTCTGATGGAACACTGGTTCAGAAGGCTCCTAGGGCTGGTGATAAAGTTTAGCATCAATGCAAAAATTGAGCACATAGCTAACATAAGGATGTCATGTGCTGCATTAGTTGTACTTGCTGCTGTCAAGTATCACCAAGACTCTTGGGAAAAGTGGCGCATTCGGAGAATGCCTTGATGATTTGCCAACCATTGGAAAGAGGTATGTATATGGCCTCATGTACACAGGGCATATGGTGGGGGTTTATTTTGTGCGTCAGTGCGTCCAAGAGCAGCAGCATTTCGACAGAAAAAAAGAGTTTGAAGTGTGTAAACTTCATCTAAATGCGCATTGATACTAGGCACATAAAGCACTTGAGTGTTAATTAATTTTACTAGATAGAATTATTATTCTGGCCAAATAAATTAATTGGCAATTTGCACTTGACGCATCTAAATGCATTTTCATGCATCAAACTTCTTTTCTGTCAAAAGGGGGCTATGCTCCATACATTCTGGAGCTGCCCCAAACAGACACTCTTTTGGGAGTTAACTTTCCAGTTATTATCTGACATCTCCCAAATGGCAATAACCCCGCAAATCAGTCTAATACTCCTCTCTCTTGAATTGGACCACTAACCGAAACAACTGAGACATACCATATCCCATATCCTACTCTCAGCTAGACTGAGAATCACCAGAAAGTTGAAAAACCCCGCACAGCCCACTCTAGGGGAAGTGGTGCAAACAACCCACCTACATTTTATATACGAGCAGACACTGGCACTCAGAAATAGAAGAAGGGAACACATCTACCAAATGTGGCACCCATGGTTGGCATGGTTCAATGATAACTCTTTGATATCCCTACCAATACCCTAAGCTACAACACTTAGGTGGAGCTGTCAAGGTGCAAACTTACCTCCCCAAGTCTCTCTTTGACACTTACTTGTTTTATTGTTGTCGTACTAATGTTTTCCAATACAATACATCAACCAATACGATTGAATGGAACTTATCTAAGGAGGGGAGGGCTGACTTGAGTCCTGGACACAGTCTTGAAGGGGTAGGATGGGAGCCAGCCCCTCCTTCACTACTTTACTAAGACAAGGTAGCACATATACCGTTAAGGTTACCCATTGTCGGGGGGGGGGGCGTGACCGGACGTGCGAGATGCGAGTGGAGTGAGTGATGAGCTGAGTCCGAGAAGCTGTGTGTTCCCCCGTCCTCCACTCTCTAAAAAAAAAAAAAAAAAGCCTCTGTGCCTGACATGCAGCGTTGGAGGTGCTACCGCTGACGGAGTTAAACAGAGCGGTGCCTGAGCATTGCGATTGGAGTGAGGAGAGCAAGCCGCACGTGTACCCTGTGTGAGCACGGAAGGTCAGCCCCGTACAGATCCATCGTAAGGGGAGGAGGAGGACCTATCGGGCAGGCGGAATTGTTGAGCGTGGTCTCGTGCTGTGTTTAGAATCCCCGAGAATGACGTCACACGCTGGATGCGTGTGGCTGTGAGGAGACCGTGCGTGGAGAGGGAGAGACAGCTCCGGAGCCGGCATCAGTGGGGACTGACTGACAGTGCAGGGGGGTACCCCATGCAGGATTGTATGCGCTGTAGGAAGGATATCGCCAGCCAAAAAGTCTGCTGTGTCCAGAAGGAGGGGAGAGAGGGAGAGAGAGCTTTCTCTGGAGGATCGAGTGCAGCAAGCAGCAAGCACTGATATTAACTATATATTAACTATATATGAGCGGAGGGAGAGAGAGGGAGAGAGATTGCTGAGAGTCTGCTATACCCCAACGGAAGATCCCCCAGATCCCCCAGATCCCCCAGCAACGGCCAAAAATCAGCTACACCCCAGCGCCGACCAAAACAGGAGGTCTCATATCATATCAGGTCGCGTGAGTACCAAAAAACTGAGAGACTGTACCTGTTATTATGAGAAGTTGAACCCTCTCTTAGAAATAACCTATTCTGACACCGTATTCTGACACCAATTACACATGTACGGCCCAGAGTGAAATACGGGTACCCCTTTAGAGACAGTTAAAGGTTTTGCTGTGATTGACTGTGATTACCTGTAAAAAGGACGTACCCTAAGAACTGTTCTCTGAGAGGAGAGGAGCACCAACTTTAGACAGCTGCGAAAAAATAGCCTGCTGCCCAGCAGTACCTATGCACAACAGAGGCAGTTGTTTAAAGAGCTTAATGTGCTGTAGGCATAACTAACAGGACCTGAGACAACTGCGATAATAGAACATTCAGCGATTCCTGACCTGCCCCTGTCTGCTCAGTATCCCCCCTATCTCTTTTGTTGTCAGCGGTATAGGGAAGAAGGAAAGAAAAAAAAAAAAAAAAAAAAAAAAAGCAACTGGCGTTTTAATCTATACCGCTGTATTATCCCTGTATTACCCCTGTATAACCGGGTTCTAGAGGAGATAAATTAAGGGGGAGGTAGGAGTGGGGATTTGTTCTTAACCCCCCCCCCCCCGCGAAAAAAAACGGGAAAAGACTATACCAGCAAATAAAAATTCCTGCCTGGCCCTTATCCCCCTTGTGCGTTTTTTTTTTTTTTTAAATAAAAATTCCTGCCTGGCCCTTATCCCCCCTTGTGCTTTTTTTTTTTTTTTTTTTTTTCTTTTTTTTTTTGGGGCTGTGAATTTATCAAAATCTTTTTTAGAAAATGCAGCAACAGTTACGGTCAGGTAAAGATAAAAATCTTCAGCAAGCGGGAGTTGCAGCAGCCGCTAAACTAGAACAATATGCACATCCCTCCGCACAATCCCCCACAAAGAAAGGGGGGGCGCAACTTAAGGTACAGCAAGGAGGGGCGCTGGATAGGAGAAGCCATGGTCAGAATCAAGCCACTCTTTTAACCCCTCGGGCTTCGGCCCAACCCAATAAAATAGGGGGCAATAAGAACTCAGCCCCCCCCGACCACAGCACGCAGGGTACACAGAGCCCCGCTGAACCAGTGGAAGGCGCAGCGGGGATCAATATACCACCACCGAAAGAACCGACCCTGACCGATGTATTAATGGCTGTAAGGGCATGTAATGAATCACTCAAGGACTTATGTGAGCAAATGAAAGGGGTCAAACAAGATTTAAACATGGTTAGGCTCGATGTGCAAAAGACAGCAGAAAGAACCACCGAGTTGGAAGGGAGGGTCTCCCAGATTGAAGATGAGTTATTGCCTCTAATAAGAGAACTCAAAGACATGAAAAAACAGATGCATCGGCAGGAGTTTAAAATGGAGGAATTAGAAAACAGGAGTCGGCGGGACAATGTGCGGGTGGTGGGGATACCGGAAAAAAGCGAGGGTAGAAACCCTATTGAATTTCTAGAGAATTGGCTGATCGAGACTTTTGGGAGAGAGACTTTTTCACCAATGTTCTGCATAGTGAGAGCACACAGAGTACCTTCTAGACCTACCGCTACAGGGGGTCATCCCAGAACTTTACTGATTAAATTCCTGAACTTTAGGGACAAGATTACCCTGTTACGAAAAGCCAGAGAGGCTGGAACCATCCAGTACAACGGTATAAAAATTTCATTCTATTCAGATTTCTCAATGGATTTACAGAAGAGACGGGCGGAGTTTACTAATTCCAAAAGAAACCTACAAAAATTTAAGATCCCCTATGCCCTCTTTTACCCCGCAAAACTCCGCGTGACTGCTCTAGGAACTAACCTGTTCTTTGAAACCCCGGCTGGGGTGGATAAATGGCTGGAAGAAAACAAGGACTCATTCCAAATAACTTGATTGGGGGAGGGGGGGGGGTGGATGAAACAGGGGGGGCAAGGGGAAAGGTACTTGAATACTTATATGTATATGTATAAAGTCAGCACTAATATGATTTATGAAAAGGGAGAAGGGAGTGGAGGGAGGGGGGTGAGCACACAGCGAATGGGTGGGGGGGTAAATGTTGGATGAGAAAGATTGGAAGATTGAACAAAAGGAGTGGGTAAAGGTCACTAATAGCCCCTTTGGGGGACACCAAGGAAGGTGGAGGGAGGAGGGAGGGGGGGAGGATGTAGAAAGGAAGAGGGAGGGGAAGGGTACATTAGTACACTTAAATGATTTTTTTTTTAACAAAAAAAAAAAGAGAGATGCACCAAAAACACAGATTTAAAGTTAGTAATAACACAGTGTAGGATTAAGAATGACAATATTTTTCAAGGTTTTGTTTTTGCATGTAAAAGGAGGAGTGAAACACGAGTGAACCTAAAAATAGATAACTGGGTGGGTAAAAAAAAAAAAAAATGGTAAAAAAAAAAAAAAAAAAAGGAAAGGGGTCACTTGAAGTAAGACAGGATGGAGAGTGTCCTTGATGCAGGTTAAGACACTACGAGTAGGATCTTGGAACGTAAGAGGCTTAGGTACAGCGGGTAAGAGGGCGGTGGTATTCTCTATGATGGAGAAATACGGAGTAGAACTGATCTGCCTGCAGGAGACACACCTCACTAAGGACACAATATCTCAAATCCGGGCGAAAAAGAAATACCAGGCACAGTACCACTCAGTCTACAGCTCTTATGGCAGGGGGGTGAGTGTGCTGGTAAAAACAGGGGTGAATTTCTCCTGCAGGCAGGTCAGTATAGATGAACAGGGCCGTTATATCTTTCTTCTTTGTACCATCAATAATAAAATGCTAGTGGTGGCCAATATATACATCCCCCCGCCCTTTAAACTGGACGTCATGCTAAAATTAAATGACTTTTTGATGGATAAACAGGATATTCCAACAATGATAATAGGAGATTTTAACGAGGTATTAGACGACAGGATTGACAGACTTCCAGTAAAGGGGGGGTTAGGAACCATGGACCGTAATAGGCTAAGTCGGTTATTGACGGAGGTAGGCTTGCTGGACCTGTGGAGGGTGAGGCACCCCGGGGTTCAACAATACTCCTGTTATTCTGCCACCCACTCCACTTTATCCAGAATAGACATGGCACTGGGGAACGACAGAATGTTACAGCTTACGGAGGAGATCAGGTACTGGCCAAGAGGGATATCAGACCACTCACCACTAACGATAGCATTAAATTTGGGGGACCAAAGAAAACGGGAGGAATGGAAAATAAATGCATATTGGTTCGAACTATTTAAAGACCCAAGAGATATCCTCGCCAACTTGAGGGAATTTGTAGAGAGAAATACTGGTACTGCAAGCACCCGGATAATATGGGACACATTAAAGGCTTTTTTAAGGGGGGTTCTTATACAGCAAATCGCCAAACATAATAAAGCAGAAAGGGCACAAGAGGAAAATATGAGGGCGGAAGTGACGCTAGCAGAAAATAACTATATAATGGACCCATCCCCAGACAAGAAAATAGTATGGTTAGCCAAACAGCAGGAATATAGATTGATAAATATACAGAGAGAAGAGAAAAAACTGCTACTGCAGCGCCAAGTCTCCTTTATGGAAGGAGAATCTATGGGTAGGATGCTGGCACAGTTGGTGAAGACCAACTCGCCATCATCCACAATTACGGTAATTAGGACCGCAGGACAGGAGGAGACTTCAGACCCTTTTCAGATTTTACAGACTTTTAAAGAATATTATCAAAAACTATACACAGCCCAAAAGAAAGGCAGGGAGGAAACAATGGAAGATTTCCTGGGCAGCCTGGAAACCCCAACTGTTTCACAAGAAGATAGAGATTCATTGGAAGCCCCATTAACTCTTGCGGAGTTACAGCAAGCAGTGGCAGAGATGGCCAACCATAAGTCTCCGGGTCCTGATGGGCTACCCATAGAGACATATAAGCACTTTGGCGAGATACTCTTACCGGAATTGCTAAAAGCATTGGAGGGGGCGAGGGAAATGGGACACTTGCCCACCTCAATGCTAGAGGCTACCATAACCGTACTACACAAGGAGGGGAAGGACCCAAAAGACGTGGGGGCATATAGACCGATATCATTATTGTGCGCAGACGCAAAAATTTTAGCAAAAATACTGGCAACTAGGCTGAAAGGGCTCATCCAGGGATTGGTCCACCCAGACCAGGCAGGGTTTATACCAAATAGATCCACTAGCACAAACATTAGAAGGACCTTCCTAAATTTACAATCCCCAGTAAAAAATAGGGGGGATAGAGCGATACTGTCTCTGGACGTGACAAAAGCTTTTGACACCATAGAATGGCAGTATATTTGGAAAATATTGGAGAAATTTGGATTTGGCCCTTTATTTATTGGCTGGATCAAATTGCTCTATGATAAACCTACTGCAAGATTAAAAATTAATAACAAATTATCAGACAGGATATCACTGGAAAGGGGCACAAGGCAAGGATGCCCACTGTCCCCACTGCTCTTCGCCTTGGCCATGGAGCCCCTGGCTATCGCCATAAGAAAGTGCACCGACTTAAAGGGTTTTCAGAGGAGCTCAGGAGAGGAAAAAATTGCGTTATACGCGGACGATATCCTTTTGTTCCTGGGCGACACGAGTCAATCCTTGGGCAAGGCGATGAGATTAGTGGAGATATTTGGCAGTTTCTCAGGGTTGGAGATTAACTGGTCTAAATCAGAACTAATGCCGATAGATTCACAGGGGGAAATAAGTTTGCCAGGGAACCCTCAGTTGGCAGTGGTAGAAGCATTGAAGTACTTAGGGATAGTCATTACTACAGATCCTAATCAATACATCAAAAAAAATCTTCTCCCTCTTTTAAAAAAACTTAGGGAAAAAAACGATATCTGGAGACGACTACCCCTATCAGCAGCAGGTAGATGCAGCCTGATCAAAATGATCTGGCTGCCTCAACTGCTGTACGTACTACACAATGCACCTGTGTGGATTGCCAAAAAATGGTTCAATAAGACGGAAAGCCTCTTCAGAGAACTGATATGGAAGGGGGGACAATCCAGGATAAGCCTACGCACATTACAATTACCCACAGGGGAGGGGGGAGTGGCACTTCCCAACCCAGAGTATTATTTTTGGGCGGCACAACTACAGCAATTGGCGGGGTGTGGGGAGGAGAACGGAGGTACCCCGAACGGGAAAATTCTGATGACAGACAACCCACACGACTCACTAGTAGAGGCATTAGAGGCAGATTCTTTTCCTTGTAGGTACCCGACAACTCGGATGCTAGCGAAGATATGGAATGCATCTAAAAAAGCCCTGAACTATAATGGGTGGAACGAGTTCTCGCCCATATGGAATAACAACAAGTTACAAGAAATATTACTGATTGGCAGAAATAAAGAATGGGTTGTGCACGGAATAAAAAGATTGAACCAACTCTATATGGGAAATAAGCTTAAAACATTCGCAGCCCTGAAAGAAGAATTTAAAATACCCCAGAATACGCATTATACGTACCTCCAAATAGCGCATGCCCTGAGATCTCAGTTTAGCGGCCAATCACCACGCTGGGTGGAGATTCCCCTGTTACAACGACTATCCCGGCTGGGCCCCATGAAGGGCCTAATCTCGGTAATATATGGGCAGATCAATACAACAACTAAAAGTAACGTGAAACTTGATCTAGTAAGAAGCAAATGGGAACGGGACATAGGGGAAGTATCACGGGAGCAGTGGAGAAGGGTCCTTGAGATGAGCCCAATGGTGTCAGTCTCAGCCTCGCAAAGGATATCCCACTTAATGCTATTAAACAGAGCCTACTATACCCCAAAACGCCTGCACAAATTTGGCAAAAGAACAGATGACAAATGCCCTAGATGTCAGGGAACAGGGGACCTCCTACATATGGTATGGAGATGCCCGAAACTCTTTCGTTATTGGGAGGGAGTGACCCAGACCCTGAGGGAAAGGTTCTCTACGGGGCTGGCAAACGAGGCGATGGTGTGTATTCTGGGGTATAGACAGGAGCAAGGGGAAAGGAAGAGCACCACGGTGGCCATTCTGAGGAGTCTGTTCCAAGCAAGGAAGATGATTACACTGAGGTGGCAATCAAAGCACCCACCGACAGTTGAGAACTGGGTAGAAGGCGTAAATGAAACACTCATGAAAGAAAGAGTAGCCTACATGAAAAGAGGCAATTGTGCAGAATTTGAGAATATGTGGAGATTATGGATGTTAAAGAGTTAATATAAAGTAACAAAGTACCAGAAAATGGGGTGGGGTAAGGGGGGGGGGGGGGGGGGGGGGGGTGGACAGGGAGAGAATAGACGAGGGGTAGAAAAGGAACACAACAATGTTAAATTATCGGGGCAATAACAGGCAGGATAAATTATTGTATAAGTTTGGTATACGCTTTGTTAATGTAAATGTCTGTAAGATAAAAAGAAATATGTTTAATAAAGATTAAAGTTAAAAAAAAAAAAAAAAGGCAAAGTGCCCTGTGTGCATAAGGCCTATCTGTTCACCCTTGGGGCCATTGAGTGTATTACACACATAAGTAGAACACAACATAGGCTGTGCCACCACTTCCGTCAGAACTTCACTGTTGAGGGAAGACAGTGAAATTAGATTTTTTACATGTACCTTGGATTGGATTACAATTGACCATTATACATGAATCAGTATTTGTTCAAAATGCATGGAGTAAAAGTCCTTGAGAACAGCTTGTCAAGTGCAGAATGATCACAGAAGTGATCTTGAGAATTTGATGATTGTAATGCATAGATCAAGGTTTTTTTTAACTCAGCTGAGTGGAAATGGCAAAACTGTCAAGCAGTACAGTTTAACCCATAAACACGGGAGGGATAGCAAGGTGCACTGAACTTTTTGGAGGTCATTTTTATATCCTGTTACTATTAACTAACAGAATGAGCGGTCAGTGTTATGTCATGCTTTTTTCTGTGATAATTTGGAAAAAAGACGAGTGAGAACCAATATATTCTGGTAAAAGAAAAATGGAGGATTTCTATAACAAAGCATGGGATTCTCATGAGAGACAGTTATGAACAATATGAACACTAAAGCCGGCCATAGACAGTTAAAATCTGGTCCGGTTCAGCAGGAATGGGCAGAGATTCGAAACATGTATGGGCAGGCTGAATGTACCAAAGTTGATAGATCGATCAACTTGGGTACAACCAGCTTGTCAAGTTTTACATGTGATTACTGCAAGCGGCTGTCATAGCTGCTAGCAATAATCACTGTCCCTCCCCCCTCCCCAACGGAAGAACTCAATGGCTCAGCAGGAGGGATTCTCCTGTCAACACTGTGTGGATGAGGGAATCCAGTGAATTTGCTCCTTCTATGGACGGCCTTAGCAACATGTTGCTGTGTCTGCTTCAGGCTTTCGTGGTCTGATGATTTAAATAACATACATGTAAACCCTAACAAACTTTTCAGATTTGATTCCTTTTATTCTGTTAAATCCACCATTGAACGCATTTTGTTAGGTTTGGTTGAAAAGTGCAAAAAAATACCTAGTTGTTCCTGACAAAAATTCAGTGAGCTTGTAACTTTATGTGCACTTGGCCTGTGCTGCACTGAAATCTCCAGCAATGTTATCAGCTGTGCCCAGTTCACCTCTGGGAATTATAAAAGGCCTTCTCCAAAATATGGAAATAAAGATATGGGGAGGAGTTGTGAACTTATGACACACTCCCTGTCCCATGGTGACCATGCTGCTCCTCTATAGATACAATACAGTGAATATGCTTTATCACCCTAGGAAAGGAATGGGTTATTGCCAGGATCACCGGAGCAAAAAAAAGAAAAAATAATACAGCCAACATATTTAAGCCCAATCTACTATAAAATCATACAAAACATATTGTAAATACAGTATTACATTCTATCATACAGAGCAGCAATAGGTCTATCATTAATATAAATGTTCACAGGAATATAAACTCACTCTGTAGCCATAAAAATGTCAACTTTATTTATTTTCCATTAAAAGCAAATGACTGGCATAATACCCATATATAAAGATATATAACTTAAAAGACAGCATAAATGGAACAGAAAAGGAATCTACAGCTGTTTCACAATATGTTAACACTTTCTCTAGGCCCCATTATATTTCCCTACCTATGGATTTTACCCTTGTCAGATGTATTTAATGGATTGAAAGTAAACCTGAGGTTTTTATGGCCACTGAGCATAAGAGGATTTATGTAATAATGTGGGTTATACTTTAAACTGGCATTCTTCCACAGTATTTTCTAGCTGTCTGATTCTGATTTCTTCAGTGGAGTAAAAGGGGAACTATAGTATTTTTTATAGATTTCTATATGTGCTCTACATGCGATACTCCAACCATTTCCAACCATTTTTTTTTTTTCTAACATATTATTTTTTCCTAATAAGTTCTGGCTCAGTTTTTTGATTGTCGAGCCGATGCTCTTACCTTTTTACAAGTCTACCAGACAGGGCCTGCCTAATTGAAAACAATATACTCTCTGCAGCCTGTAAATGACAACACAGTGGGGGAGATTTACTAAAATTGGTGCACAAAGAATCTGGAGCAGCAGTGCATAGTAACCAATCATCTTTTAACTTCAGTTTGTTCAATTAGGCCCCTTTCACACTGGGGTGCTTTGCAGGTGCCACAGCGCTAAAAATAGCGCCTGCAAAGCACCCTGAAACAGCCACTGCTGTCTCTCCAGTGTGAAAGCCCTCGGGCTTTCACACTGGAGCGGTGCGCTTGTAGGATGGTCAACAAAGTCCTGCAAGCCGCATCTTTGGAGCGATGTAGGAGCGGTCTATTTACCGCTCCTAAAGCGCCCCTTCCCATTGGGGAAAACAATGGGGCAGCGCTGCAAACCCGCCTGCAAAGCCCTGCAGTTTTAACCCTTTTTCAGCCGCTAGCAGGGGTTAAAACCGCCCGCTAGCGGCCGAATAGCGCCGCTAAAACTACGGTAAAGCACCGCTAAATATAGTGCTGCTTTAACGCCAACGCCCGAGACGCTCCAGTGTGAAAGTAGCCTTAGGCCCCTTTCACAAATGCGGACCGTACATTAGATCAGTTCAGTCACGTTTTTCTATCATCAGTTGTCAGTAAACATCAGTTTTCATCCATTTTCATTTCCGTTTTTTCGTCCGTTTACGTCCGTTTTTCATCAGTTTTTTTATCCGTTTATGTCCCTTTTTTTATCCGTTTATGTCCGTTTTTTATCAGTTTTTTTTTTTTAAAAAAAAAACAGTTTTTCATGAATTATGGGAATTTTTTTGATGAAAAAACGGATGTCAGCGGATCGGATGTCAGCGGATCGGATGTGAACGGATCGTCCGCTAACGTCCGTTTTTCGTCCGTTCCGTTTTTTTTACGGAAGACAAAATAGGGTCTTCTTCCGTTCAGAAAAACAGACCTTAACGGAGACGGATGTTAACGGACGTTAGCGGATTATTATCCGCTAACGTCCGCTATCCCATAGACAAGCATTAATGTCCGTTTTCATCCGTAAACGGACGTATGAAAAAACGGACGAACGGTCCGCATGTGTGAAAGGGGCCTTAAGCTTTAACAATAAAACCTAGAAGCTAATTGGTTACTATGCACAGCTGCACCCGATTCTGTGTGATCTTGTTTAGTAAATCTCACCCAATGATTCTTATAGCCAGAGCCAATGTTGTATTCTGCCTAAACCTTAGGACACATGATGGAGCTCAGGAACAGAATTCTATTGTTTATGGAGTTACAGACAGAAATACAATCCAACTTTTCCCATTTCATACACAGCTAAAAACAGTTTTCACTGCAACAGGCCTTTAAACCTAGAAGGGGGGTATATTATGGGTAACTACTATAGACTGTATATATGGCTGACTCTTGATGAGATATTTTTTTCAACAAGGTAGAGAACCCTTTGCATAGCAATCTATAAAATATGGAATATGGCGAGGGGATTGCCAAGGGTAAACATTATGGTTGATGATGTCATTCACTGCTGTTGGTCATTAGTCTTGTATCTTGTTATCCTTATCACCAGCATTGATACACTGTAGTATAATCATTGCAGAAAAAAAGACCAAAGAAAGGGGACAAAATTGCATCTGCTCTAAACAGAGCTTGCATACTATCTGTTCAGTCTTTGTTAATCTTTCTTTCCTGTCGCATCATGGCAGCATATACTTTGGGTTTTGACTCCGCCTCCACAACCTGATAGGACCACATAACTATAAGATGACGATACGGCCCCCGCCCCAGTATTCTCTTATTTTTCCTCACCTATTGGGACCGCACGGATCATCACCCCCTTACCGCTTTGCCCCAGCCAGGTTCTAGCCTCTCCTGGGTGGAAGTCCTTGCCGGTACAGCCTCTAAATGAAGCTAAATGGAAGGAACCCCACTCTGGTGACCTCAGGGGTACTGCTGTTATTTCTCCTGCCTGCTATTATAAGCCTTAAACAGGCTTGAAGCACTGCCACTGCTGCCTTTGGTGTAAGCCTTAAATAGGCTTGAAGGTATGTATATACACTTTGGTGTAAGCCTTAAACAGGCTTAGTTACCTTGCAGTGGTCTCCTCTTACTATCTGTCCCTTTCGTTCTGCATCTGGGCACTTCTTTTTTCGTTTGTCAGGTTCTTCTGACCCCTGTAGTCCCACTACATGTTCTCTCAGGTGCGCCGAGCGTCCTAGCATTTCCGCGCGTGCGTGGTACGATCGTTTGGGCGCGCTTTTTCTTCCCTCTTCCTTCCCCTTACTCTGCCTATTCCCTTGTTGCTAGGCTGTCTATTCTATCCCTATGGAGACCACTGCCCCAGCAGATCACCATCAACATAATAGGTAACAGGGGAGGATTCACCTGGTAAGTAGAGAAGATCGAAAAAGAGAGCAGGATGCACTAACTCTGCCTAAATGCTTAGCCCTATCAGGTCCTCAAGATCTTCCAAATCAGGATGCAGAGAGACCTCCCGCGGAAGAAGCCGTTCTGGTCACAGACAGAGCCACTGAAGCCGGAGCAGAAGGAGTCGCTCCAGGTCTTACTCCAGACATAGCCACTCCCACCGCAGAAGATCACCTGTGCACAGACACCATTCACCGGCACTCCATTCCTGGCCTTCCACTAACGCCTGCTGGATATGCAGCGGATATGGCAACCCAGGGAGCTTGCGGGGGCTCCAACCCCACAGATTGCTCCAGACACGGAAATGTCCGTTAGAAGTGCCTTTCCCGCTCCCCCGAGTACGTCCAGAGAGCAGGATTCCAAGTCAGGTGAAGAGGAGCTGGAGGCATCAGCTGGCTACGACTTCTCTCTAATAGAGCCCTTCGTAAAATCTGTGAAGGAGGCGATAAACTGGGAAGAACCCCAGGAGACTCAACAGAGACAGAAAAAATATTTTCCAAATCTTAAGAGGGATCCAAACGGCCTTCCCTTTCATCGAGGAACTAGGCGACCTGATCAAGGAGGAGTGGCAAAAACCTGATAAAAAATCAAGTCTAAAGTGTGCATGAACACTGGCCAATACCCCTGGGGGATGCTTAGGGTAAAGATAGACACTTAGAGAGTGTATGCTTTTGATAAGGTAAATATATTTATTCAAAAGAAAAAATATGTGCAAATATATAAATGCTGGAATGAAAAAATATCAATATATTTATTCAAAAGAAAAAATATGTGCAAATATATAAATGCTGGAATAGATTCATTATGTTTACATACAAAAATGGGTAAGTGTATACAGTTTTTAACATGTCAACAGCATGAACATACAAAAAATGTTGTGACAATTATAAGAACTTGCTTGATACATGTATGATAAGGATGATGCCAACATGTTTCGGACTTTGGTCCTTTGTCAAGGCAACTAAATATCCTTTTGATTCACATCTAGATGTATGTGAGAATCACAGAATTAGTACATATTAATTGAGACATAAGATACAGTCATTCTTACCATTGCCATAAACAACCAATGCAGTATATGGAAGGTATGTAAACATAGAGAGGTACTCACATGTAATGCCAGTATTCATATTTGCCACAAAGGGAACCACTAAAAGTGGTGTGAAGCGGTAGATAAGGTGAAGGTTTGTAAAAACAAGGTAAGGATAACCACTAAATGTGGAAAGCTTGCTGGCGTAGCCTCAGGAGGTTACAAGGTCCTATACAGGGCTTGGGCCAGGGCCCAGGTCATGTAGCAGTCAAAATGAGCCAGGCAGTGTGAGGCTGTAAAAATAGAGTATAAAAAGTGTAAGTACTATGGGGGTTATTGTAGTAAAGATGCATATGCAGCTTTATAAGCAAAATGCTGTTGTTACCTGAATAGAGTATCACCTGGAATGGGAGATCAGTCAGCTCTGGATCGTCAGCAGCATGTACTGAGGCCATCTGATGTGTGGGTTTATAACTAGTCATCTAATAGCAATCAGCTGGGTGAGAGTATGAGTGTTCTGCTGAGAGAAAAACTGATTGGCTGTTTGTCTGTGAGGAAAAGAAGCGCCAGAGCGCCATTGGTGTATTTCCATGAGGACCTCTGACGGGGCGGCGCCGGGCGTGAGCGCGTCATGACGGCGGGGTCACGTCCGGCGTCGTGACGTCACCGACGCGGGCAAGGAAGGCCGCTGACAACGTGCTGCGCTCCACTGTGGAGCGCAAACAGGAAGTGGACAGGAGGAATGTGTCCAGAATACAGCGGGAGATTGGCGCATGCGCAAAACAATAGCAGCGCATGCTTACCAAGTCTTACCCGCGTCGGGTATCCAGCCTGAGGATGGGCAAGCTAATTGTCTAGTGTGAAAACACAACTAAATAAAGAGTATCTGATGGCAATGAATAGGTAAAACATGTGATGTACCCGAATGATGTGGAATAATAATAGAACAAAAAAAAATTTTTTTAAAGTATCTGGTACATATGGCATATAACATTGGGAATGTACATGAACAGGTCACATGTTACAAAAGATATTGCAATAGGATGAACATATTGACATAGGTTATTGGTTATGTGGGTGCTTAGAATGTGGGGAAATGGGTCAGAGATCTAATTCGCAGACTCCAGTTTCAAAACCATCAAGGTAGGGTTTGAAGTTAAAGGCCTCGTTGAGGCCAGGGGGTATAGTGGCATTGAGATGGAAAATCCATCGAAGTTCGCTTTGTAATAGCGCTTTATTATAGTCGCCACCTCGGGTGGGGGGTGGGATATGATCTAGAGCTTTAAATGAAATTTTGGGAATAGCGTGTTGATGGATAATATTGCAGTGTCGTCCTAACGGTAAATCAGGATCTCTTTGGTTTATACTGCTAATATGGCCATATATCCGCTTCCAAAAGGGTAACTTGGTCTTACCCACATAAAAGCACCCACATTCACATTCAAGTAGGTAGACAATGCCGATGGATCGGCAGTTCACATAGTATTTTGGAAAAAAACGTTGACCATTTGGCAAAACATTGTGTATATTGGATTTAGACAAGTATTTGCAATAGCTGCAATTGCCACATGGAAAAGTACCCTTGAGCTGTTTCTGGGGTTTGTTACTACTTTTATATTCACTAGTAATAAGTTTGTCTCGAAGGGATGAAGCGCGTCGGTAAGTGATCAAAGGTTTTGGCGGAACAAAGGGGGAAAGGGTCCTGTCTGTGGCAATAATATGCCAGTGTTTAGAAAGTATTTGAGTGATCTCATTGTATTGTTGACAATAGTTTGTAATAATTCTAAGAGGGGATTTGGTTGATGGCCCAGTGTGTTTGGTAGTTAGTAAAACAGAGCGTGATTTGGATTTCGCTTTTTTGTATGCGTCTTTTAGGACGCTATTTTTGTAGCCACGTGCTCGTAATCTACTCCGTAACACGGAGGCCTCGTGTTCAAAGGAGGTATCCGTCGAGCAATTGCGTCGGGCACGGAGATATTGAGCAAAAGGGATAGATTTAAGTAAAGGCTGTGGGTGAAAGCTAGAGGCAGCCAAAATAGTGTTGCTGGCTGTAGGTTTCCGGAACAGGTGACTCTGTAAGTGTCCATGTTCGTCCTTGCTAAGCATTAGATCAAGGAAAGAAATGGAACTATAACTATAGGTCATTGTAAATTTTAAATTGAGAAGGTTGGACGTATTGAGAAAGAGAAGAAATTGCTGTAGAGTATCGATTGGGCCCTGCCATAGAATTAAAATATCATCAATATAGCGACGAAAGGAGGCTATATGTTTAGTATAGATGCTGGCAGCATCGTCTCAAAATAGTTCTCGTTCCCACTCCCCCAGGTACAAATTGGCATACGCCGGTGCGCAACAAGTGCCCATGGCGACGCCTTGTACCTGGAGGTAGTGGGACCCATTGAAGGAAAAAAAGTTGTGAGTTAGAATAAATTTGAGTGCTCTAACAATAAATAGAGACAAATCACGAGGGTATAAGTTGGTGGTGAATAAAATGTGTTGAATGGCTGTAAGCCCTAGAGAGTGAGGTATAGAACTGTAAAGGGCCTCCACGTCGATGGCGACCAGGACAGTGTCGGCATCGACATGGAGGTCGGAGAGAAAGTAAGTAAGTGTGTGGTATCACGTATGTATGAGAATAAGGCCTGTACTAAAGGCTGAAGTAATTTGTCTATGTAACGACTGAGGTTGTCGGTGAGGCAGCCGCGTCCGGAGACGATAGGTCTACCTGGTGGTCTGGGCAAGTTTTTATGCACCTTAGGTAGAGCATAAAATGTTGCTTCTCTAGGGAATTTGGTCCTGATATATTCTGTAGTGGGCTTGTCGATGATGCCTTGTCTAGAGGCATCGTCGACAAGTGTGTACAGTTCTTGTTGAAACGATTTAATTGATGTGCTAGGGATTATGGCATACCACTCACGATTACGTAGTATATTGAGACACATCTCAAGGTAGTCTTTTCTGTCTAGGACAACAATATTTCCGCCTTTATCCGCCGGTTTGATCACTATGGACGGGTTTGATTTAAGATTTTGTAGGGCCAGGTGTTGATTGTATGTAAAGTTTTTAATTTTTGAATGGGCCGGAGAGGTTTTTAGGTGACGTATTTCGTTGGTCACTGATTGTAAAAATAGTGCGGCACGTGGGTTGGTGCTGGGTGAGGGAAAGAAACTAGATTTTTTCTTGAGAGAAATGTGATGAGAAGGGTGTTGAGGATAGGTGGATATATCATCCTCAAGATTGTTAAGAAGGTTTTCTAAATCAATAGTGTCAATCAAATCTGGGGGGTTGTTTTCCTTGAGAAGCTCAATGAGCTGCTGGAGGGCAGTGGTTTCTGTGGCCGTGTGTAAAGCTGTGTCAGAAAAAGGATTGGGAGTGTACATACTGTGTAGTAGTAATTTGCGAATAAATAAATGTATATCTTTAATAGCAGTAAATTTATCAAGCTGTGATACTGGGCAAAAGGTGAGTCCTTTCTCGAGGACAGAGGTTTCATGGCATGTGAGTGTATGAGAAGATAAATTAATGATATTAGCAGAGGGTGATGTTAGCGTGTGGTTCGCTTGGGTTTTGGATTTTGAGACGTTTGTTGTTGGTGAGTGTGTAGTGAAGTTCTCATTTTGTCTAACAAATCTGCATTTTGAGATGCAGAGGGTAAGGAGTGCGATCTAACTGTCTTGGCATGGGAGGGGGCCGCCGGCGAGTCCCCATGGGGGGAGGCGCCGGGGGTCCCCTCCATGTCAGACACATCATCACTCGAAAAATTAGGTGTACCTATTCCTCGTTCCACCACTGACAAGACTCACATCCCATTTCACCCTTCTCACAAACCCAATCTCCCCGTGGGTCTTCGCAAACCCAAACGTGGACGTACACCTAATTTTTCGAGTGATGATGTGTCTGACATGGAGGGGACCCCCGGCGCCTCCCCCCATGGGGACTCGCCGGCGGCCCCCTCCCATGCCAAGACAGTTAGATCTCACTCTCTACCCTCTGCATCTCAAAATGCAGATTTTTTAGACAAAATGAGAACTTCACTACACACTCACCAACAACAAATGTCACAAAATCCAAAACCCAAGCGAACCACACGCTAACATCACCCTCTGCTAATATCATTAATTTATCTTCTCATACACTCACATGCCATGAAACCTCTGTCCTCGAGAAAGGACTCACCTTTTGCCCAGTATCACAGCTTGATAAATTTACTGCTATTAAAGATATACATTTATTTATTCGCAAATTACTACTGCACAGCATGTACACTCCCAATCCTTTTTCTGACACAGCTTTACACACTGCCACAGAAACCACTGCCCTCCAGCAGCTCATTGAGCTTCTCGAGGAAAACAACCCCCCAGATTTGATTGACACTATTGATTTAGAAAACCTTCTTGACAATCTTGAGGATGACATATCCACCCATCCTCAACACTCCTCTTATCACATTTCTCTCAAGAAAAAATCTAGTTTCTTTCCCTCACCCAGCACTAACCCACGTGCCGCACTTTTTTTACAATCAGTGACCAACGAAATACGTCACCTAAAAACTTCTCCGGCCCATTCAAAAATCAAAAAATTTACATACAATCAACACCTGGCCCTACAAAATCTTAAATCAAACCCGTCCATAGTGATCAAACCGGCGGATAAAGGCGGAAATATTGTTGTCCTAGACAGAAAAGACTACGTTGAGATGTGTCTCAATATACTACGTAATCGCGAGTGGTATGCCATAATCCCTAGCACATTAATTAAATCGTTTCAACAAGAACTGTATACACTTGTTGATGATGCCTCTAGACAAGGCATCATCGACAAGCCTACTACAGAATACATTAGGACCAAATTCCCTAGAGAAGCAACATTTTATGCACTACCTAAGGTGCATAAAAACCTGCCCAGACCACCAAGCAGACCTATCGTCTCCGGACGCGGCTGCCTCACTGACAACCTCAGTCGCTACATAGACAAATTACTTCAGCCTTTAGTACAGGCCTTACCCTCATACATACGTGATACCACACACTTACTTCAAGGTCTCTCCGACCTCCATGTCGATGCCGACACTGTCTTAGTCGCCATCGACGTGGAGGCCCTTTACAGTTCTATACCTCATTCTCTAGGGCTTACAGCCATCCAACACATTCTATTCACCACCAACTTATACCCTCGTGATTTGTCTCTATTTATCATTAGAGCACTCAAATTTATTCTAACTCACAATTTTTTTTCCTTCAATGGGTCCCACTACCTCCAGGTACAAGGCGTCGCCATGGGCACCTGTTGCGCACCGGCGTATGCCAATTTGTACCTGGGGGAGTGGGAACGAAAATTGTTTCGAGACGATGCTGCCAGCATCTATACTAAACATATAGCCTCCTTTCGTCGCTATATTGATGATATTTTAATTCTATGGCAGGGCCCAATTGATACATTACAGCAATTTCTCCTCTTTCTCAATACGTCCAATCTTCTCAATTTAAAATTTACAATGACTTATAGTTATAGTTCCATTTCCTTCCTTGATTTAACGCTTATCAAGGACGAACATGGACACCTACAGAGCCACCTGTTCCGGAAGTCTACAGCCGGCAACACTATTTTGGCTGCCTCCAGCTTTCACCCACAGCCTTTACTTAAATCCATTCCTTTTGCTCAATACCTCCGTGCCCGACGCAATTGCTCGACGGATACCTCCTTTGAACACGAGGCCTCCGTGTTATGGAGTAGATTACGAGCACGTGGCTACAAAAATAGCGTCCTAAAAGACGCATACAAAAAAGCGAAATCTAAATCACGTTCCGTTTTATTAACTACTAAACATACTGGACCACCCGCCCAATCCCCCCTCAGAATCATTACAAACTATTGCCAACGATACAATGAGATCACCCAAATACTTTCTAAATACTGGCACATCATTGCCACGGATAGGACCCTTTCCCCCTTTGTTCCGCCAAAACCTTTGATCACTTACCGACGCGCTCCATCCCTTCGAGACAAACTTATTACTAGTGAATATAAAAGTAGTAACAAACCCCAGAAACAGCTCAAGGGTACTTTTCCATGTGGCAATTGCAGTTATTGCAAATATTTGTCTAAATCCAATATACACAATGTTTTGCCAAATGGCCAACGTTTTTTTCCCAAATACTATGTGAACTGCCGATCCATCGGCATTGTCTATCTACTTGAATGTGAATGTGGGTGCTTCTATGTGGGCAAGACCAAGCTACCCTTTTGGAAGCGTATATATGGCCATATTAGCAGTATAAACCAACGAGATCCTGATCTACCGTTGGGACGACACTGTAGTATTGTCTATCAAGACGCTATTCCTAAAATTTCATTTAAAGCTCTAGATCATATCCCACCTCCCACCCGAGGTGGTGACTACAATAAAGCGCTATTACAAAGCGAACTTCGATGGATTTTCCATCTTAATGCCACTATACCCCCTGGCCTCAACTAGGCCTTTAACTTCAAACCCTACCTTGATGGTTTTGAAACTGGAGTCTGCGAATTAGATCTCTGACCCATTTCCCCACATTCTAAGCACCCACATAACCAAAAACCTATGTCAATATGTTCATCCTATTGCAATATCTTTTGTAACATGTGACCTGTTCATGTGCATTCCCAATGTTATATGCCATATGTACCAGATACTTATAAAAAAATTTTTTTTGTTCTATTATTATTCCACATCATTCGGGTACATCACATGTTTTACCTATTCATTGCCATCAGATACTCTTTATTTAGTTGTGTTTTCACACTAGACAATTAGCTTGCCCATCCTCAGGCTGGATACCCGACGCGGGTAAGACTTGGTGTGAGACTTAGGGGGGGGGACGTGACCGGATGCAGGTGAGAGTGAGAGAGGAGTGAGTCCGTGCAGCGTTCCTTCTCCTCTCATCCCCCGCTCCATATACTAGAGCACAGCATTGAGTCTGGAGTCTGGAGTCTGCGTGCACCGCTTCAACGGGCGATTGTGTGACTGCACCGGCCATAGAGCAGAGCAGTGTATGCAGGAGGAGATCGGAAGCTGTAGCAGGTGTCAGCGAATCAGCGTGACGGCGGGCGTTCTCAGCACACGAGTCTCTCCTCACAGCGCATAGTGCGCCTCTACCGACGAGCCCCCCCGCACCTCACGGAGCTGGAGGTGAGGACGTGAGAGGGGAGAACGCATAAGGCGGAGAGGAGGTGCGGGCGGTGGCAGGGGGGAGTGAGAGTCCTCGGCTGCCTACACCTGGGCTGAATCGAAAATCAGGCTGGCTGAGTGGATTTTCCCGTTCTTTTTTCTTTCTACCAGCGCCTGAATGTATCTTTGCCAACACAAGCATTTGAGCTGAAGCTGATGCTGGATTCAGACACAGCAGTAAAAAACAGGCTTTCCAGACGTCATAAATCAACTTTCTTCGCTTACTAGACCCGCTGGTCAGTGGAACTTGCATCTGTGACTACGCCAACTCTGACTACCACCGGATGGGTGAGATAAGAGACTGCTTTAACTATAAGATATGTTTTATTAATCTACACTAATCACAGATCTACAAAAGAGTGGAAGGCGCGCATTAGCAGAGAGCCTGTCTTTGGTGTTTTTTACTTCCTTTGTTCCTTTTTTTTTTTTTTTCTTTTTTGGTTCCTGTCGGTACATAGGCAGTAGAGTATTGACCTTATAAACTTGAAAGTGAAAAAGTATAATTGGACTCTGGCCTAACACGTCCTAGTTTTATATTATCTCAGGGTGTAGGACACTGTCCCTGTCCCTCTTCAAATCATACTGCTTGACACATCTAAAGTCAAGTTAACATGCCTTCACAGCGCACCACAAAAGCTAGCCAGGCGGCCAGCCAAGTAGCAGCAGCGAAACTGGAGAAATTTGCGCATACCCCAAACCAAGGGCCAGCTCTGTCCCCTCAGAAAACCCTCACTCAAAATCAAAATCAGCAGCCCCAGCCTATCCGAACAGGAGGAGTGACAGGGGCCACAGGAGGAAGGAAAAGCCAGGGACTGAGTCAAACATCTTTACAGACTCCCCAGAGGACAATAGTGGAGGGGGGTGAAATAGAGGGGCAACCCCGGAGCCAGGTAGTGGAGGGTTCTCCTCCAGAAAGGGGGGCAGACAGTACACCTGGGGGGGAGCCATCCTTAAAAGAGATATTGGAGGCGGTTAATTTTTGCAGGGCCTCTCTGACCAACATGCATGACCAACTGAAGACAATACAGGCGGAACTTGCCAATGTAAGGAATGAGATACAAAAGGTACAAGAAAGGACTACAACTCTTGAGAATAGGATGAGCCTAGTGGAAGATGACTTGACCCCTTTAAAACATGAAGTGAGTGATATTAAAAACCTCCTCAATATACAGCTTAATAAAATGGACGAAATGGAGAACAGGATGAGAAGGAAAAATATCCGCATAGTTGGTCTCCCGGAACATTCCGAGGGCCCTGATCCTGCCGCTTTCCTGGAAAAGTGGCTGGTTGAAACTTTTGGGCAGGAATCATTCTCTTCATTTTTTGCGGTGGAAAGAGCCCATAGGGTTCCCTCTAGACCCATCCAACCCGGGGCCCCTCCTAGGCCCATACTGGCAAAATTCCTATTTTTTAAGGACAAAGTAACAATTATACGGAAGGCAAGGGAAGTAGGAAATATTTTTTACAAAGGCACGAGGGTGTCAATTTATCCTGACTATTCCCCAGACCTCCAAAGAAGGCGAGCGAAATTAGGAGAAGTAAAACGAAATCTGCGCCAAGCTAATTTAACCTATGCTCTACTATACCCAGCAAAACTAAGAATAATGGCGCCCGGAGGGTCTCTACTCTTTGACTCCCCCAAAGGGGCTGAAGACTGGCTTATTAAATTTAAGGAGCGTCTTTAGTCGACCAAGATCATCTTAATTCGTTGACATTTTCTTTTTTTTTGTTCTTTTTCTTTTTCTTTGTTTGTACCCCCTTCTTTCGGTGAGGGGGGGCTGGTTATAGCTGTTTTTATATATTTAGCGGAGCGAGGGATGGGGAGCAAGAGGCGACTTATAGTGACCTCTAATCTTACTTACTTACCCTTTTTTTTTTTTTTTTCTTTTCTTTTTGTGTTTTCTATTTTTCTTGAGTTGCTGTGTCGCTTCCCGGGAGGGGCGGAGGAACGAGGGTGGAATGCACGGGGGGAAGAGGTTAAAAGATGGTGCATACTTGTAGTTTCGGAGTGCTGCAGGTCGATTTTGATGGAAGGGGTTTCTTTAATAGGGGGGAGGGGGTGGGAGGGGTAGCATGGGGTAAAGGGAGGGGTAGGAATGGGGTTGATTCACTGGCACAAATATTAAGAATGTCTCAAAAGAAGGGTGATTGGATCGGTCACATTAGAAGGCCCCCGGCCAAACCTAGGGTGGTAACGAATGGTGAATGTCTGCAGAGTGGTAGTAGGGTTAAAAGTGAATGTATGGTGAAGGGTGAGAGGTATAACATGTATGAAGATGTATGGTGGAGGGAGGAAAAATGGATTGGAAAAGGAAAAAATCACTCACTCACTCAAAGTTTTTGCGACAACAATTTATAAGTATTAACAAAAAATCACGTTTTGATGACAAGTATTTTTAGAAGGTTCTTACAACCTCTAACCACAAATATAAATTTATGTTGTGTAACACTGAGTAGGGGTATAATAATTAAGTTAACTGACTATTTTGAAAGAAATTTTAGCTTAAATTAATGAGCCACAAAACACAGGTTAATAGGAAACAAGTCACTATATGTTCGTGGAATGTGAGGGGATTGGGGGATCCGGGGAAAAAATCTGCAGTATTATCTATGATTAGATCTTATGGGGCGTCTATACTTTGTCTTCAGGAGACCCATTTAACCAAAGCCTCCATCCCCAAGTTAGGGTGGGGTGAGTTTGCTTTACAGTATCATTCAGTCCACTCGTCCTTTTCTAGAGGGGTTAGTATAATGATAAATTCAGAGATCACATTTAACTGTATCCAAAGAAAAATAGATGATCGGGGTAGGTATATTTTTCTACATTGTAAAATCGAAAATAAAGTTGTCCTGCTGGCCAATGTCTATATCCCGCCCCCCTTCGATATGGAGGTCCTTCTGGACCTTGTGGAGTTTGTGCTGGATAGACCGGGTATCCCGATCGTGGTCTTCGGGGACTTCAATATGGTCTTAGATAAGGTACTTGACAGGTTTCCCCAGGGGTGACAGAGGGGAGGGTTAGCGGATAGCCGCCTCCCCCGCTTCCTGGATGAACTGGGCCTGAAAGATATATGGAGACTGCGGAACCCCGGGATTAGGGGGTACTCGTGTTTCTCCAGCACGCACTCCACACTGTCGAGAATTGATATGGTTCTTTGTAATGATGAGTCGATGTCCTTGTTAGATAATATTAGGTATAGGCCCAGAAGTCTTTCCGATCACTCCCCCCTAACAGCCTCATTTGAGGTAGGGGCGAGAAATATGTACCGGGAATGGAGAATTAATCCTTCCTGGCTGGAATTAATGGGAGATCCAAAGGAGGTCATACAGGCTCTGAGAGAAAATATAGATATGAATACGGGTTCGGCCCCCCAGGGGGTAATTTGGGACACAACCAAGGCTATCCTCCGGGGCTTATTGATCCAGCAAATCTCTAGAATAAAAAAAAAGTCAAGGGAGGGGGAAGAGAACGCGGCGAGAAAAGTATCTCTTGCAGAAGCGAAATACATAAAAATCCCTTCACCGACGAATCTCAAAGATTGGGTAGAAGCACAAAAGGAATATCGTCTAATCTTATTAAGTAAAGCTGAACAAAAATATATTTTCCAGAAGCAATCTGCTTTTGGAGAAGGGGAGGGAATAAGTAGGATGCTTGCCCACCTAGTGAGGTCCAACTCCCCCTCATCTATGGTCCCGATGATAGATATCGGAGCTGGTAAGACTTCCACATATACGCCAGAGATAGTGGATACCTTCAGAACCTACTACGAGAACTTATATCACTCCCAACAAGATGAAATAACAGGAAAACTGGATACATTTTTTGAAGGATTGGCGGTCCCCTGTCTCTCTGAGGAGGACAGGGCTGTCTTAGACGGCCCTGTCACCCTGGAGGAGATACAGAGGACCGTCCAGGAAATGGCAAGGCAAAAGTCCCCGGGACCAGATGGATTACCTATAGAAATATATCGCTGTTACGGGGAGGTTCTTCTCCCCGAGCTCCTGAAGGTATTTAACTCATCGATGGTGGAGGGTGCGCTCCCCCTATCGATGATGGAATCAACCATAATTGTAATCCCCAAGGAAAATAAGAACCCCTTATCCCCGGCCTCATATAGGCCTATTTCACTCCTGAATTCGGATACGAAGGTCCTGGCAAAGGTCCTGGCTGCCAGACTAAATAAAATTATCCCTAAATTGGTGCACCCGGATCAATCGGGATTTATCCCAGGGAGGTCCGCCAGTTTAAATATCAGACGGCTCTTCTTGAATTTGCAGACCCCAGTGGAAGAGCGTGGAAATAGGGCCGTGCTTTCCTTGGATGCTGCCAAAGCTTTTGATACACTGGAGTGGGAGTATTTATGGAGAACATTAACGCAATTTCAGATCGGGCCAAACTTCGTCAACTGGGTGAAATTACTATACGGAGCGCCTGGAGCAAGACTAAAAGTAAACAACGAATACTCTACTAGGTTCCGATTGCTGAGGGGGACAAGGCAGGGGTGCCCGTTGTCCCCCCTCCTTTTCGCCCTCGCAATCGAACCTCTGGCTCTTTCTTTAAGAGCATCCCCAGTTATCAAAGGTTTCAAAAGAGGGGAAATAGAAGAAAAAGTGATTCTGTATGCAGATGACCTTTTGATACTGCTCAATGATACACAGGGTTCACTACGGGAGACCATGGGCAGAATTGAAAATTTTGGTTGTCTGTCGGGGCTTAGGATTAACTGGGATAAATCAAATCTGCTCCCTTTAGACCCATTGGAGGCTCCCCTACCCCAAGAGGCAGCGCAATTGCAAGTTGTCCATCAGTTTAAATATCTAGGGATAAATATATCAAGAGACCCTAAACAATTTATTCCTGACAACTTAGTTCTACTTCTGAATAAATTTAAAGGGAAAATCCAAATCTGGAAAAAACTGCCCCTGTCAGCAGCAGGCCGCTGTAACCTAATTAAAATGGTTCTTATGCCACAATTACTGTATTTACTCCATAACTCTCCAGTATGGATCTATAAGAAGTGGTTCAAAAGGATAGACACCTTATTTAGAGATTTAATTTGGAAAGGGGGCGCACCACGTATTCGTCTTAATGTACTGCAATCATCAAATGGCGCAGGGGGTGTAGCTCTCCCGCACCCCTGGAGCTATTTTTTGGCAGCCCAGCTTCAACATATTGGGGGATGTGAGGCTACAAAAGGGGGGAGTGAGTGGAAGACTCTTCTCCATAAATCAACTCATAACTCCTTGATTGAAGTTTTAGAGGCTGGGTCCTTTCAGAAGGGGCTACCCACCCAGGACCTGATAGCAAGAGTATGGAATACAGTTAAAAAATTACTGGGTTACAGCGGATTTACAGATTTCTCACCTCTTTGGACAAATAATAACCTGCCCGAGATACAAAAAATGGGGTCTATTAGAGAATGGGAAAGAAAAGGCCTGCATTTTATTACTCAGATGTACCAGGAGGGGAGGCTTAGAAGCTTTCAGGATCTGAGAGAACAATTTGCGTTGCCTAAACGGTCCTTTTTTAGGTATTTGCAGATAAGGCACGCCCTGACTGAACAGTTTAAAGGGGCGGTATTCGAAAGGACCAATATTCCGGTACTACTGAGTATAGCTGAATCTGATACACGAAAAGGGATGATCTCTAAACTGTATCTACAAATACACAAGGGGAACGGGGAAGGCCAACAATTCGGATTCCAAAAAGCTAAATGGGAAGGAGATGTGGGAAATATGTCCGACACACAATGGGAAAGGATTTTAGCCCTTGCTCCCTGGGTCTCCCTATCCCCTCCCCAGAGAATGTCACACCTTTTCCTAATACATAGAGTGTATTTTACACCAGTAAAACTTTTTAGGTTTGGCCGTAGACAAGACGATACATGTCCTAGATGTAGGAGACCGGGAGGGGACCTTTTCCATATGTTCTGGAGATGTCCAAAACTATATCGATATTGGAAGGAGGTGGTGGACAGGATTACCCAGGTATTTAACACCAATCTTGACCTGGATCCTATCCTGTGTGTACTAGGGGGATTGGAGAAGGAGGGTAGGTCAAAAGAGATGCAGCAGGCAATTATCCGATGCCTTTTTCAGGCTAGAAAATTAATAGCCCAAAAATGGCAATCCTCTACCCCACCATCCACCCAGGAGTGGAAACAGAATATGGAAAGAGTGATTCTCATGGAAAAAACGACTTATATAAAACAGGGTAACTACACCAAATTTCAGAGGATATGGAAAATGTGGTTTGAACAAACTCGGATTTAGGAATACTATCTGGATAACAACAAGTGAGGATTAAGATGTTAAGTGTCATAAGGAGTGGTAGAGAGTATGAGGCTGGATGAAGGGGGGGAGGGGGAGGGAAAGGGGGAGACGAATGGGAAGCTGGAAGGGAAATAGGCATTGTAACTATAATATTCAGCCCTCTTTCACAGCTTAAGGAAAGGAGGATGCCTGCGATTGTATATATTAGTTTGTAAGTGACTGTGATACAATGTGTAATTTTTGTTGTAAGTGTAAATTTAATAATAAAAATATTTTGGTTAAAAAAAAAAGACTTGGTAAGCATGCGCTGCAATCGTTTTGCGCATGCGCCAATCTCCCGCTGTATCTTGGACACGTTCCTCCTGTCCACTTCCTGTTTGCGCTCCACAGTGGAGCGCAGCACGTTGTCAGCGGCCTTCCTTGCCCGCGTCGGTGACGTCACGACGCCGGACGTGACCCCGCCGTCATGACGCGCTCACGCCCGGCGCCGCCCCGTCAGAGGTCCTCATGGAAATACACCATTGGCGCTCTCGCGCTCTTTCCTCACAGACAACTAGCCAATCAGTTCTCTCTCAGCAGAACATCCACACCTTTACCCAGCTGATTGCTATTAGATGACCAGTTATAAACTCACATATCAGATGGCTCCATTACACGCTGCTGACGATTCAGAGCTGACTGATCTCCTATATCAGGCGATACTCTATTCAGGTAATAATAGCACTTTGCTCAAAAAGCTGCATATGCATCTTTATTACTATACCCTCTAGAGTACTTACACTCTTTATACTCTATTTTTACAGCTATACACTGCTTGGCTCAGTTTGACTGCTACATGACATGGGCTCCGGCCAGGCCCTGTATAGGACCTTGTAACCTCCTGAGACTACGTTAGCAAGCTTTCCACATTTAGTGGTTATCCTTACTTTGTTTTTATAACCTTCACCTTATGCAAACTTCTCATACCACCCCCAGTGGTTCCCCCGGTGGCAATTGTTAATACTGGCATTACATGTGAGTACCTGTTTACATACTTTTTATATACTGTATTGGTTCTCTATGGCAATGGTATAAAATGACTGTACCCTATGTTCTAATTAATATGTACTAATTCTATGATTCTCACACATATCTAGATGTGAATCAAAAGGATATCTAGTTGCCTTGACAAAGGACCAAAGTCCGAAACATGTTGGCATCATCCTTATCATACATGTATCAAGCAAGTTCTTATGATTGTCACAACATTTTTTGTATGTTCATGCTGTTGACATGTTAAAAACTGTATACACTTACCCATTTTTGTATGTAAACATACTGAACCTATTCCAGCATTCATATATTTGCACATATTTTTTCTTTTGAATAAATATATTTACCTTATCAAAAGCATATACTTTTTCAGTGTCTATCTTCACCCTAAGCATCCCCCAGGGGTATTGGCCAGTGTTCATGCACACTTTAGCCTACTGAAAATTATTAGATGCAATAAGATCCACATCTAGGGCCATGCTGGCCTCAGTAATGGCCAGATGAGCTCTCTGGCTAAAGCCCTGGGCAGCAGACCCTGCCTCCAAGTCCAAGTGGTGTCGCATCTCATATGATGGCGAAAACCTTTAGGCGCAATCTGCCCGATGAGTACAGGGACGCAAAGGCCTACAGGCCAGGGAGGGAATATAGGAGAAATTGGAAGAACCCCCAAGCGTCCTTTATGAAATTTCAAAAGCCCAAGACTTCTGTGTCCGCAGACCAGAAGTCTTTTTGAAGGTGCGCCCGACCAGCCAGCAGTAGTGGGGGCCAGGCTCTCAAAATTCAGGCTGGCTTGGGCAGAAATGATAGGAGATCCTTGGACGGTAGGCACCGTCCGGTTCGGGCACAGATGGTCATTCAGGGAACGCCCCCGGGAGATCATTTTTGCCCAACCAACCTCCCGCCATCTCGGGAAAGAAGGACGTTGCTAATAGATTACGTCCAGGAACTGCTCCAAAAGAAGGCGGTAATGGAGGTGCCTATCTCAAAGAGGCCGGGGGTTTTACTCCCCGTTATTCCTAGTCAGGAAAAAATCAGGGGACTTGCGCCCTGTCTTAGATTTAAAAAAAAACTCAACCTCTTCATCTGGGTGGAGTCGTTCAAAATGGAAAGTCTGCAGTCAATCCTCCAGGCCATAAACCGAGAGGATTGGATGCTGTCCATAGACCTCCAGGACGCATACCTACATGTCCCGATTCATACCGCATTCCAGAAATTCCTCCAGTTCACAGTAGACCAGCGGCACTTCCAGTTCCAATGCTTTCCGTTCGGAATCTCTACCACTCCCAGAACATTTACAAAGGTCCTTCTTCCAGTAATTGCGTCCTTGAGAGAGAAAGGTCTGAGAGTTCACCATTACCTGGACGACATTCTCCTCCTCTCAAACAGCCAGGAGTCCCTTATCCAGCACCGAAAGATCCTAATCTCCACGCTGCAGGAGCTGGGGTGGCTCATAAACTGGGGGAAGAGCACTGCTCAGCCCACTCAGAGGATGGTCTTCCTGGGAGCTGTACTGGATACCCGGACAAACACAATAGAGCAACCTCCAGAGAAGGTTCCCCTATTGGACCAGAAAGTGAGGAGAGCCATTTTAGCCACATCCTTATCAGCCAGAGTGTGCCTCAGCCTCCTAGGCTCCCTGTCAGCAACCATCCCAATGGTCCAATGGGCGCAATGGAACTCGAGACCCCTACAAATCTCGTTCTTACGCCAATGGGACGGCACGTCCATGTCCCAGCCAATCCATATCTCACAAGAGGTCAAACAGTCTTTGGGATGGTGGACTCGGCCCAGCAACTTGAGCAGATGCAGGCACATAGTCACCCCCCACAGGAAGTAGTTACCTCAGATGCCAGTTTGGAGGGATGGGGGCGCACTACCTACATCATGCGGCGCAAGGCCGCTGGCCATTCGAAGCAGGGGACGCTGTCTCCAACGTGCTGGAAATGAGGGCAGCCTTCCAAGCCCTCCTGGCTTTCAGCTCTCTCCTGAGGGGCAAACAAGTCCTCCTGAAGATGGACAACAAAGTAGCTGTATTATATATTAACAGGCAGGGGGGCACCAAGAGCTCCTCCATGATGCGGGAAGTTCTCCCTGTAATGGAATGGGCACAGCTGAACCTCCTGGACTTAAGAGCAGCCTACATCCCGGGTGTCGAGGATCTCCTAGCCGACTCCCTCAGCAGGAGATTCATCTCGAACAACGAGTGGTCCCTGAACACTCAAGCTTCCACCCTCATCTCTCAGACTTAGGGTCCTCCGGACAAAGATCTGGCTGCGACACCAGAAAACTCAAAATGCCAGAGATTCTTGTCGAGAATCCCCTTCCCCTCAGCAGAAGGAACAGATTGTCTCCAACACCCCTGGAATTTTCATCACGGGTACATCTTCCCCCCGACCCCCCTCATAGCGAGATTCCTTTTGAGACTTAAGAGGTCAACAGCACTGGTAGTGGCCGTGATCCCATTTTGGCCCAGGAGGCCGTGGTTCACCACCCTCCTACAGCTGAACACGGCAGACCCACTCCCTCTCCCGCTATCAGCCGATTTGCTCTCCCAAGATCGGCTACTCCACCCGAACCCGGAGAAACTGCATCTGATGGCCTGGAGGCTGAGATGGCTAGGTATTTAGAGTAGGGCTGCTCCCAGAGGGTAGTAGATACATTGCTCCAAGCCAGGAGGCCTACCACTAACAGCACCTACCGGAGGGTCTGGGAGAAGTTTGCTCATCAACAAGGCTGGGACCTATCCTCCCTATCAACATCACAAGTTTTGGAGTTCTTGCAGTCAGGCCTAGACAAAGGTCTCGGTTCCAGTACCTTGAAAGTACAAGTGTCAGCTCTGTCCGCCCTGACAGGGACTAAGTGGGCACACGACCCTCTTATCATACAATTCCAGAGGGCCTGTCTCAAACTAAGACCTCCTAGGAAGCCTTCATTTCCGGCATGGGACCTATCAGTTGTCTTGGAGGCCCTATCTAAAGAGCCCTTCTTCACACTGGAAAACATCTCCCTCTGGGACTTGACGCTAAAGGTTACATTCTTGATTGCGATAACATCAGCAAAAAGGGTCTCAGAGATGCAAGCCTTACTGGCCAAGGATCCATACCTGGTCATCTATCCAGACAGAGTAGTCCTAAGACCTTCGGGCAGTTGCCATCAGGGCAGTTGCAACCTCATGGGCAGCCTATTGTAGGGTCTCGGCAGAAACTATCTGCAGGGCGGCCACCTGGTCCTCCAGGAACACCTTTATATCTCATTATAAAGTAGATTCTGCTCGCCTGTCAATCGTAGATTTCGGGAAGTCTGTTATCCAGGCCAATTCTTCCATTCCTTGTGAATAAACTTGTTTTCTTGCATTTCCCATCCAGTCTGCGAGTTACTCCCCAAAGTGTATGCTGCCATGATGCGACAGGAAACCGGAAAATTGTATACTTACCTTTCCGTCATTTTCCCACCGTTTAAAAGGTGATTCATATATTACGGAGAATACTGGGGCGGGGGCCGTATCGTCATCTTATAGTTATGTGGTCCTATTAGGTTGTGGAGGCGGAGTCACAACCCAAAGTGTATGCTGCCATGAAGATGCGACAGGAAAGGAAAATTACAGAAAGGTAAGTATACAATTTTCCGGTTTTAGTACATTTCAACAAATAAGGTCAGGTTCACACCGGATCGCTGTGGTTTGGGCACAGTGCAATTGTATGCACATTTTATGTGCCGTTTTAGGTGTGCTCCCATTGGCATCTATTAGACTGTGCATTTTTATGAAAGCAAATCAAAAGTTCTGCATGATGCATCCTTGATGTGCTTTCAAAAAACACATGGTCTAATAGAAGTCAATGGGAGCACACCTAAAACCACGTGTAAACCGTGCAGGTATTCGCTCTGCGTCCAAACCACAGAGCACCGGTGTGAACATTGCCTTACTATATAATACTGAAGAACACTTTTAAGAAAGTTTCTAGCAGTACCATCACTATCAGAGAAATAATAAAAATTGACATCATATATAGAACCTGTGACATCCGATTTATGGGAGAAAGAGAAAACTAGCAAAATTATTCTTTTGTTATAAAAACATGAACATTCATAGGCAGTTAACAAGAGTATTCAGTATATCAGATTGCTTTTGTACTAAACCATATCTCCTGAGATCCCCTTGATGAAGTCACGTGACACAGGTGATGAAACGTAGGGGCAGGGCTTACTGGATGCTTACTGGATGCCGTAAAAATGCTCGGAAGTAGTGAAGGGCTGGTAAAATATACTGGAGAACCACATGGTCTGCTAAAGGAGCATGTTTGTATATGCTGGAAATCTGTAGTATATTTGAGCACCTTAAAAATAATGGAGGAAAAAGAAACCCACACAGATGTTTCTGAAATCACCCCCGAAATACGGACTGACATGCAGGAATGAAATCGTTCAAGTTCAGCTGCACTCACACAATTTCATTCCCGCAGTCAGTGTGAACCAGGGCTAAAGATGGGTATAGACTTATTGAAAATTAGGCTGGTTCAGCAGAAGCAGTCTGAATTTCAGTCCATGTGTACCACTCTGTTCAACAGAAGCCGGTCATTAGTAAACCAGCATTCGATCAGCCGCTGCAGCCAATGACTGCATCGCTGATCAGTGTATTCTGATAAGAAACAAAAGCAAAGCAGGTGAGATCCCTGCATCCACATTGTTTGTATGAATGCAGGCATCTGAGTTTTTTTTACAACCCGTCAGTTTAACAAAAAAAACTCAACAACATGTATACCCAGCCTAACTTAACCTTTTAAAAAAAAAAAAAAACCCCAAGTACACAAAAGGTTCTTTTATACCTGATTATATGACATGCTTTGTAAAACAATAACAGGATTAAACAGATTCCGATACCTTTTGCAATTGCACTGACATCTTCATAGAAGCCTGCTATCAAGGCAACATGTCCAGGTCTCGACTCTGTAGGAACTCGAGTGTGAGACACACCCCAGCTACCCCTTGTCTGGATTATTTCTCTAAAATAATAAAAGAAGACGCATTGAAGTAATATAATGTGTACTGATAAGCCTTATAACATACATGTTATTTTAGAATAATCAAAATGAAACAGATACACATATAGTGATTATTATCATAAAGATTACCCTCCCAAAGCCTCCCCCATTTACACATAATCACAAAGATAGACAATGATTTAGGCCTCGTGCACACGAGACGCTGTTAAACGCGCGTTCAGAGGCAGTTGGACACTTTTTTCAACTGCCCCTGAACGCATGCCATGTTATCCTATGTGTCCATGTACACAGTCTCGTTTTTCCCCGTTTTTATGCAGTTGCGTTTAACCTCGTTTTTCCAGAAGTAAAAAAAATGCGTTCAGACACTTTGCTTTTCCACGTTTCAGACACAAAACGCGGCTAAACGCGGCACCCGCATTTGCGTATATAAGCCTTTTTAAAAGGAACCCAATTTTTTGGACCAGAAAACTCAGAAATATGATGGTAAACCATAAAAAATACTAGAAAAATTCATTTAAAAATGTCGTAATTACTTTAGATAGTTCATAGAGCATATATACTCACTAATGCATACATGTTTGTGAAATATCCAACGGACATTCGCTGTGCCATCAACGGATGGGTCCAGTATCAACGAGCTCTGACTCTGGACCTCTCACGCAATTTGCGACAACGTTGCTGCCTCATCAAGAGCAGCATCAGGAGCATTTCCTGACATATATTCAATATGGGATCCATTTCCAAAAAAAAAAAACACAGAAAGAGAGGCAAATGCAAGTGTACAACTGCTCTCTCTGCTGCTGCTGCTCACTCTGATCAAAATGGCAGAAATAGTTAACAATACATGCTTTCTGAGCTTGGGGAGGGTCTATATGATATCTTTACAAACGCTTATAGACGCAAACGCGGCTAAACGCAGCATAAAAACGCGGCAAAACGCGTGTTTTTAAACATGCGTTCAGCAGAGTTTGCATCTGCGTCTCGTGTGCATGGGGCCTTAAGAGATCACAAATTATTTAAAAAAACTGCCATGCTATGAAAATCCTTCCACTACTTAATATTCTGTTCTGGGTGAATATAACATCCAAAATCAATGACAAGTGCAGTGCATGGGCTTTTAGGGGTTAAAACAGGCATTGTGGAAGCGACATAACACCTCCTCTATGCCTGTCAGACTCAAGGGTAACTCAAGTGTAAATGAGCCCTTACAGATATAAGTGCCAAGCACTATTCCCTGTTACACAGAGGAGAAAATAATTCAAGAACACTCCAACGCCCCATTCTCATACCAGCTGGTTACTTATACAGAAGGATTGTACATACAGTGTCGCTAGACAAATAACTATAACCCCTAAGTGTTTCCTGTATACTTTTATCATCATTTCAGTTGGTGGATTGTCAGAATTTCCAGGGTATCAGATTCATTTTAAAGTAACTGTATACTTTTTTTTTTTTTTTGATGAGACTATATTTTTTATAGTATTGTTAACTTACTATTACTGTATATGCATCCAAGATTTACCCATGCATATTAAAACTGAACTCCAGATATACATATATTAAAAGCGGAGTTCCACCCATAAACGGAACTTCCGCTGATCCGATCCCCCCCCCACCTCCTTTCAGGGGGGAACAGATACCTGATCCAGGTATCTGCTCTCACTTCTGGGACTACATAATGTCCAGCCCTCCCCCCCCCCCCCCCTGCTGCCTCCTGGGAGACACACAGGTCCCAGAAGACAACAGGGACCATTCAGAAAGCGCGTGCATGCGGTAGGAAACAGGATGTGAAACTGTAAGGCTTCACTTCTTGTTTCCCTTAGTAATGATGCTGGCGCCTGCACCCGGAGCCAAAGGACGGGTCGGCTTCAGGTGCAGAGATCGCGGGCTCCCAGGACAGGTAAGTGTCCTTATATTAAAAGTCAGCAGCTGCACTATATAGAGCTGCTGACTTAAAAAAAAATGTTTTACCCAGGAGGAACTCCGCTTTTAAGGAGGTAGTAAACCGATTATTATTTTTTTTTAAACCTGCAAGGCAATATCATAATGTGCATACTAGCACACTATGTAAAACTTACCTAAGAACGAAGCCCTCCAGCGGCGTGCTTTCACCGCTAAGGGTGCTTCTATCTTCACCCAGCCTTCCTTCCGGGGTTCGCGGACTTCGACTGTGTGAGTGGCCGGAACTGTGTTGGCGTCACTGACTCCCCGTGCCATTCCTTCAGAGCGCATGCGCCAGTGACGTTACCGGCTGCAGCTACAGTGAATATCTCCTAAACGGTGCATGTTTAGGAGACACTTACAGTACATATAGGTAAGCCTTATTATAGGCTGAGGAAAAAGGCATGACTAGCCTCTAAAAACGCGCTCGTGGTTTGACAGGCACCTAGTGGTTTGACAAGTGCCAGCCAGCCTACGACTGCTCGTGTTCATTGCGTCCTCTCTCCTGGTTCACAGAGCCGCTGGCTGCGGAAAGGACTACGCCACAATCCCATGTGGGATCTTTACCATAGCCCATCAGGGCATAGACTGTCTCCTCTGTCATCCTGCAAGTTAAACCGGTTAATGAATTTGTTTTATACTCATTAAACTACACTATTGGTCGCCTGAGGCCTCTCTCCCATTGTTCAAATCGCACGTGATTCTTTGCAGTGCGATTTGAGCTCATTCATTTTGTTATGGGCTCAAATCACACCACAAAGGTATCAGTACTTGGTATCGGTGAGTACTTGACCAAAAGTATTGGTACAACCCTACTTTCAAGCAACGTGACCTTTTAAGGACTTGTTCAGTTTGTAATTGTGACAGACCTTTGAGAGGACTAAATGCGAGCCAACTGCCAACCGATTATGGGCCCTGGATTTTAAGGGGCACAGGGTGAAGGAGAACCCCAACCCAGTCAGATTCAATGCTGTTGGGACACACACTGTCAGGTGCTAGTGTCATGAACTCAAGATGTTAAACGAGAGAGCTGATCACATTGTCCTCTGTACAATGTAGTAGACGGTCCGTCTGTTACTGGTGGTCTCCTTCTATTGTGATAAAATGTCGTGTGGTGCTAATTATGATAATTTATAATCAACTGTGTTTAGCTCTGTGACAACAAGTCTGACCTGTAGTGAAATCCTGATGAGTCACATCGGCTGCTTAAAGGGATTAGTTAATTAGTTTATGTTAAGTTGTTACAAGTGTATTGTTAGAGTAATATGAGCAGGAGGGGGATCTCCTCTTCTACTGTATATAAATGTCAGTTTGGTTTTGTAATAAAACAGTCCATGCTAGCACTAAGCAAGTGTCGTCTTGTTTGGTGCTTGGGAGCGGTTGAAATATCTGATATCTATATCCAGACTGGGAGGAAGTGATATATAATCGAAAAGGATAGTGCCACAAAAATCTACCGCCCTATGGGCCTATCACTCCGCGCTTCTGGATTAAATGTACTTAGGGATAATTTATAGACACACGTATCAATACCTAATAAGACTATTAAGTATCAATGAAGCAGCCACTATAAAATACGATACAATTGGAAAAAGGCAATATTAAAAGACCGGGTAAAACACAAATCCAAGAAGACAGGCGTTTGTCCCTTTAAAATATTGCAGCAGCGCTAAAAAATACAGTCTTTTTGTGTCAAGAGAGTTCATAAAAAATCATGGTGACCCAAAATAAAGTTCATATTGGTGCAGTGAGCCTCAAAACGCTAAGAAAGAGTGATACACCTTCCACCCGATATCCACGTTTCACCGCGTGCAGCACACACTCCCCTTTGGGGATGCACTCACCAGAAATATGATAAAAATAGGCATTTAAATCATAAGCCAAACGACACTGCTATCTCCTCGATACGGCCACCTCTTCACCTTCTGCAAGCTTAGGAAAGGATCCACTCCAACCCAGCATACATATATGAAGAAAATAATGGTGCAGATAGCGTAGTACAGTTTGGTAAAATTAAACTTTATTATAATCTCCAATCCCCCCTTATTAAAATCTGCGTACCAATAAATACATAATCATTAGCTTTGTAATTAAATGCACTCTGCCTGTTAGTCCCGTCCGTCCGCCGGAAATCGGGCTCCAAAGCGCTGTGTAGAGCGGTGTCAGCCTCTACTTCCTGGTCGCTTGGTGGCTGGAGCGCACGCTGGAACGCATTCGTCACTTCCTGCGAGGTCACGACCCTGACGCGTTTCGTCACTGACGCGTTTCGTCACTTCCGGACGTCGACGCGTCAGGGTCGTGACCTCGCAGGAAGTGACGAATGCGTTCCAGCGTGCGCTCCAGCCACCAAGCGACCAGGAAGTAGAGGCTGACACCGCTCTACACAGCGCTTTGGAGCCCGATTTCCGGCGGACGGACGGGACTAACAGGCAGAGTGCATTTAATTACAAAGCTAATGATTATGTATTTATTGGTACGCAGATTTTAATAAGGGGGGATTGGAGATTATAATAAAGTTTAATTTTACCAAACTGTACTACGCTATCTGCACCATTATTTTCTTCATATATGTATGCTGGGTTGGAGTGGATCCTTTCCTAAGCTTGCAGAAGGTGAAGAGGTGGCCGTATCGAGGAGATAGCAGTGTCGTTTGGCTTATGATTTAAATGCCTATTTTTATCATATTTCTGGTGAGTGCATCCCCAAAGGGGAGTGTGTGCTGCACGCGGTGAAACGTGGATATCGGGTGGAAGGTGTATCACTCTTTCTTAGCGTTTTGAGGCTCACTGCACCAATATGAACTTTATTTTGGGTCACCATGATTTTTTATGAACTCTCTTGACACAAAAAGACTGTATTTTTTAGCGCTGCTGCAATATTTTAAAGGGACAAACGCCTGTCTTCTTTGATTTGTGTTTTACCCGGTCTTTTAATATTGCCTTTTTCCAGGAAGTGATATATGACGAACGCACTCAAGAGGAGTGTAGGGACGTTCCGTCACAGTAATGACATTCCTTTGGTATGTAGTCAGCTAAGGCAACCAGGCTTTTAGATATTGTGAGACAACTTTAATAAATATTACATTTCCCCATCGGAGACGGTAGGGGAAGGATCAGCAGAGCTTCCCTTCTCAGACAACGTTACGTTTTAAGAGGGAAAGGCAGGGGGGCGGCGAAAAGACGGCGCAGCCGCATGTTTTTTTTACCCGCCCACCAAATGCAAGTGTAAACGAGGCCTAAAAGGTAACACTGTTAGATATAACTTGATACTTTGTAATAATAAGCAATTCATTCACAAAAGCTTAACCATAACCAAATAAAAATTGAACAGTGGCGGCAGGAATAATGCCCCGTACACACGGTCACAAAATCTGGTGGATTTTTTCCAACAGATTTTGCCCGAAACTTGTGTTGCACACACACGGTCGGACAAAGTTGTCGGAAAATCCAATCATTCCGAACGAGGTGACGTACAAAAACGTACGACGGGACTACGTACAGAGCAGCAGCCAATAGCTTTCGTCTCCAAATTTCTTCTGAGCATGCGTGGCACTTTGTGCGTCGGAATTCTCTACACACGATTGGAAAAAATCTGATCGGATTTTGTTGTCGGAAAATTTTAGATCCTACTCTCAATTTTTTTCCGTCGGAAAATGCCTGCTTGAGCCCACACATGATCGGATTTTCCGACAACATAATCCGATCAGACTTTTTCCATCGGAATATCCGATCGTGTGTACGGGACATTAGACAAAGATAATGACTGATTGGGACATAAAAACAAACAGTACCTTTGGGGGGAGGTCAAGTAAGAAAGGTATCTAAAGCTGAAGATGGTAGATGTACTTTTAAAACTGCTGAATCCAGCATTCTGTTCAGACATTTATTGCAACAGGATTGCATGCTAAGAACAGACGTGGGTTAAACCATTGGGAATGGATTGCTTATTATCACAAAACATCATGTTGCATCCAATAGATCATTCTATAGCATTGTTCTATTACACAGAAGAGAAAATATCCTAAGAACACCTGATTTTGCCCCATTCTCACAACAGCTGGTTACCTTGCACAGAATAAATGTACATACAGTTTCTATCCATAGCTATGCAAATATAAGTTTATAAATAGACGCCTTAGTGAATAAATGAACCCTATTAGTATGCTGCAATTGTTAGCGCCATAGAGACAAATGTATAAAAACAGAGAGAGCGCGAGAGAGAAAATGATGCTTGCCCACAATAAGTGCTTGATTTCCTTTCACAGTCAACATTAAATAAATTACAGGGTTATCTTAGAGGGCTACAATGGGCAAAATTAACACATTCTCTGTCTTAAAACAAACATTATATATACATACACATATATATATATACACATATATATATATATATATATATTATATACATACATACATACATACATATATACACACACACACATACACACACACATATACAATTTATATATATAGTGGTCACAAAAAAATGTCTTTTAAATAAAGAAAAAAAATTGACATTTCATTTAACTACTGTTAAAATAATATATCATTCACATTGGGAGTGCATTGTTTTTACGCCTATTATTTTTTATATGACTTGTAGATTTGCGTTGTGAAAATTAGTGGTCTAACCATACCAAGTATAAGTATAAGCATTATGTAGTTTGGCAATACAGAAAGCAAAACCTGCACATCCACGTGGAGATGAGGCCTTTTCTAGCACTTGTAACAATCTGTATTTTTTGCTAGAAAATTTCTTATTACCCCTAAACATTATATATTTTTTACAGCAGAGACCCTAGAGAATAAATTGGTGGGTTTTGCAATTTTGTATGTCACAAGGAATTTGCGCAGTGGTTTTTTAAATGCAATTTCTTTTTAGGAAAAACACTTTTTTAAATTTTAATGAAAAAAATCATAGGATGCCAAACATGTCGAGCTCCAAAATTGCGCACGCCCGTGCAACAGAGTCAATTTTACTATCCATAGAAAAGGCTTTAAAAGCCTTTACAGGTTACCACTTTAGACTTGCAGAGAAGGTTTTGTGCTAGAATTACTGCCTTTCCTGGTGATACTTCACGTATGGGACAATCGCTGTTTGCGCGCGTGCGGGACTGACGCGTGCATTCGGGGGAATGGGGGAACAGGGGCACTTTTAAAAAAAAAAAAAATGTTAAAATGATTTATTTTTATACTGTCACTTAATAAAAACATTTTATCGCCTTTAGTGCTGTCAGAAGGAATGTAAATATCCTTTGTCACAGCAATAGGCATGTTACAGGTACTCTTTAAGACGTCAGATCCCTCCTTTGCCCTTAAAGTGGTTGTAAAACCCGCTTTGTTATTTTTACCTACAGGTAGGCCTATAATAAGGCCTACCTGTAGGTACAATATCTGCTAAAGGTGCACCGTTTAGGAGATATTCACCCTTCATGCAGTGGCGACAGACGCGCTTCGTGCCGGAACAGAGTGCCGTCAGTGACGTCATTGCGGCTCCAGCCACTCACAGCAGTGGAGCCCACGAGCCCAAAAGAAAAGCCGAAAGAACATGTCAGGGCGTCGCTGGGAGGGCTTAATTCTAAGGTAAATGTTTCATAATGTGCTAGTATGCAATGCATATTAGCACATTATTCCATTGTCTTGCAGGTCTTTTATTTTTAGTTTTTTTTCAGCAGTTTTTACTACCACTTTAAAAGTATTTGATCACACCAAAATCGGTGTGATTAAATGCTTTTTATTTTTAAAAATGGTGCAATTTACATTGCGGTAACCATATCCCAGAGCCGAACAAAGCCGATCTGGTCTTTACAATCAGCTGGCGGAAGCGCCGGCTTGCTGATCGGGACTCCTGTTGGGACAGAAAATCCCAGTGAAGCCACGGAAGACGTCCCCCCTCCCGCTGCTTGTAAAGCAGTCCAGCGGCTTTGTAGACGCTAGGATTTATTTTACAAGAGAGCTGACCCTCGGCTCTAAAAAAAAAAAAAAAAAAACCATAGTGGGATGATGCCTGCAGCCACTTGAGGGCTAGTGACATACCAAGTACGTGACTGCTTGGCAAGTGGATATGTAATGGGCAAATATGGCTGTTCCATGTGCATATAACACAAAATTATACATAGAAACCCTTTTTTTAAAAAACATTAACACATATTGTTGAGGTTATTACACCAACTAATCATTTTTACATATTAAGTAAAAAAAAAATCAATTGAAAGACTAGAAATTCCATTACAAAAAAACATACTTAGTTTCAGTTTAAAAAAAAAAAAACTAAAATCTTGAAGAAGGAAAGCTTGACATTTTGTTAAGCATTAATATGTTGATCTTACCTGAGATAGGGAGCCCGAGAAATACCATTTTCATCCAAATGAAAAAAAGTGTCAGCTCGCAAGCCATCAGCCACAAATAGCACTAGACGTTTTGCCGGAGATGGCAGCAAAGTGTGTTGTGGGGTCATTCCATGGACCAGCGGAGATGTGAAGTAGATGTCAAAAATTGAGCCAAAAAATACCAGATGGACTAGCAAACCAACAAGAAAAAAAAGAAACATCCTCTAAAAAAAAAAAAAAAAAAAAAAACACAAGCACTGACCTAGAAGTAAAGAACAACATGTAAATCTCTAGCAAATATCAATAATAAAGAGACCATGTCAAGTGTCTAAACAATTAAAATGCCTGTTCCTTGCAATTGAAGCGGTTGTGTACTCTTCTGCTAGCACGTTTTTACCTCCCCTCCATTTCAGCATTCGACACTTCAGGGAGTATCAGATATTGGGGTTGATTTACTAATAGTAGAGAGTGCAAAATCTGGTGCAGCTCCGCATAGAAACCAATCAGCTTCAGATTTTTTGTCAAAGCTTAAAGTGTAAGTCCACCCTAAAACTAGAATCCCTGCATCCACAGACACCCACGATCCAACACTAACCTATCTAGCCCTGTAAAGAAGAAATCAGTATACATACCTTTGAAGCCGATCCGGTCTCCAGCGGTGGAAGCTCTGCAGAGAACACAGCAGACAGCGGCTGTGAAATGAATGGGGAGTGACGTCACCCATAGAGTTACTATGAGGCTTTGTTTGTCAAATGTGTCCTCTGCACCCACCTCTGCAGTGAAGTCGCAGCTGACAACTCAGTGTGGGATTGGGTCGGATCGGCTTCAAAAAAGGTGTTTATAACGATTTCTTCTTTACAGGGTTAGAAAGGATTGCGTTAGATCGTGGATGTCTGTAGATGCAGGGATTTTAGTGTTAGGGTGGACTTCTACTTAAATTTAACAAGCTGAAATTAGAAGCTGATTGGCTAACATCAGGGCTCGACAAACCCCGGTCGCCAGGGCACCATGGCGACTAGAATTGGGGTCCTGGCGCCTGGGGCGACACAGCTGGGGTATCCTGTCTTCCTGCGGACCCCGACTCCGGCGTGCGATCGAATCGGGCCGCGCCGGCCAGTAATTTAGGCCGCGGCTTTGCGGCCTTCTGAAGCACTAATATGTAATATGGCGCCATCTGGTGGTGGCCATTGATATTGCAACACCTCTAACATTGCTAATGCAATGTTAATGGAGCTTCAAAGCCCTGCCTGTTTCTCACTGCCCGCCCATCTCCTTCCTAAAGTGGAGAAGAGAAGGAAGTGATTGCAGGCATCATCTGGCGCCTTTTGCCTAACGGTGAGTGTGGTGGGGTGGTTTGAATTTATATAGCCTTTTTTTTTTTTTTTATAATAGCTTTGATTTTTATTTATTTTTTAAAAGTAAAAAAAATATTTTTTTTTTATTTTTTTTCTTAAAATTAAAAATGTATTATTTGTAATCTCCCTGCTTGGTCCCTTTCACACAGGCTGTCTGATCAGGTTCGCCTGTCAGTTTTTCAGGCGTACCTGATCAGACCCTTAGGCCCCTTTCCACACCGAAATGTTTTTCAGGCGCTACATCGCTAAAAATAGCGCCTGTATAGCGCCTGAAAAAAGCGGGTCCTTTCACTCCAGTGTGAAAGCCCGAGGGCTTTCACACTGGAGCGGTGCGCTAGCAGGACGGTAAATAAAAGTCATGCTAGCAGCATCTTTGGAGCGGTAAAGGAGCAGTGTATTCACCGCTCCTACCCATTGAAATCAATGTGACAGCACCGCAATACCGCTGGCAAAGCGCCGATTGCGGGGGGGTTTTACCCTTTTTAGCCGTCGCCCGCAACGACGCCCACTAAAAAAAACCTGGCTCCTAACTTTTTTAGCTGGCTCCTAGAGTCCAAGCAAATTTGTCAAGCCCTGGCTAACATGCATAGCTGCACCATATTTTGCACTCTCCAGTTTTAGTAAATCAACCTCATTGCATCTTGTAGTGGCATAGAGATCAGAAGAAGAAACCAGTGCACAGTAGGAGGACATAGGCATTTGACACTCCCAGAAGTGTCAAATGCCAAAGAGACTGGCTGATGTAGCAATGGAACGGAGGAGATATGGACCGCTGTAGAGATGGTCCATATCTCTGCTGTACAATCTCTTGTACAGCCGAGAACTGGCATTTTAATTTGCTTAGAGACCTCACAAGATTGCTTTAAGCATAACATTTTATATAGAGAAATGAAATCAAAGTCAACTTTCTTCATTTTATTTCTCCATTTGTTCAGGCTTTTCAAATATCATATCTTAAATTTCACAATAGGAAGTGTGATAACTTAACTTAACTTAAGAAAAATAGTGGATAAAAGAAAATCGTTAAAATACAGTTTTTTTTTTTTTTTATGTTTGGCAGAAATACTGATACAGCTTATTATGAACACCATCAGATAACCTCAGAACACAGAAGCAGAACATTTTGGACTAAAACGAAGTGGACATGACAGATGCAAACAACGTGCTGAAGCCTAGTTGCTTGAAACCTAGATCCATAGAAAAAACCATCACAGTACTGGCACCTAGTGGCAATTTTAATCACAAAAAATGGGAGAGTTTCATATTAGAGAAACCGGTTACAAAGTGAGCTGAATGTGAAAATAACATTTGATGAAAAAAACGCATTAGCAGAAAAAAATGCATTTAAAAAATGAACAGATCCAGAGATACATGCAGCTGAAGTTATGTGCAAATTCTAACTTTGTGGAAGAGTTGCTGTAGCCAATATGTTCATTATTGTATAGTAAAAATATATATATATATATGAAAGTAACCAACCTAAGGCAATTTAAGTATGATAAAAAAAAAAAAAAAAGAAAAAAAAGGCAGCTGAAGTTGTACAGAATTATGCACTTTTTCTGAAAAATCAGGCTTGGCTTACTTGTCAAATTAGATTACAGAGAACAAACATTAACAGCCACAAAGAGGCACTGATGAGCACCGACAGGACAATCACACAGACACAGGATTTAAAAAGCAGGAGTCAATACAAAACACTCTTCTTTAATTAAAAATGATTTAAAATAAAGACAGAATTTTATTCCAAATGAGGTTATGAAATTGTCTGCAGAAGAACTGCATACTCCCCGCAGCCAACATACACACGTTCTTGTGCAAAGCAACCTGCTCTTTTTTCCCATTTGCTTTCATATGCATGGACTAGTATATTCCAACCTATTATCACAAATAATTAAGAGAATTAAAGCTGATCTCCATGCAAATGTCCAGGGCCGTCTTTAAGGTAGGGCAAAAGGGGCAGCTGCCCTGGGCCCTGTCATTGTTGTGGGGCCCAAAGCAGCTGCCTCATACTTGCCAACTATCCCAGTTTAAATTCCCTCCTCCCTTCAGGTTTTAGTCCTGTGATGTGTCCTGATATCTCAGTGTGAAGTTCTGTTACTAATGCTGCCCAGCTCTGCCCTATTGTGTACAGATGACTCACCTGCAGACCCTGTGTTTACATGCAATATGTATATATATATATATATATATATATATATATATATATTTGGAACATATGTATATCATGCTTCCCTGAGGTCATATCCACCATCACCTATACTGCATGCTGCCCCCACTGGGGAGATAAAGGGGCATGCTTGAAAGTCCTGCCTGCAACTGTATTCATTAAGCCTAACATCAGCATGTTCTGCAAAGGTAAGCAAATTAGTGGGGGGGGGGGGGGTAGTGCGGGTGTGCAGAGGTAGGGAGAGAAGGAATTTGTTTGGGGTGCACAGGTGAGCAAGGAGGGGATATATGGAGTTAAGAAAGGTGGGTGCAAAGATGAGCAGAGGAGGCAGGAAGAGTTAAAGGGGAGGGGGAGTGGAGAGGAGGGGGAGAGGTTTGGGGGGCAGAGGTTAGCATGGGTTTTAGGATGCAAAGGTGTACTGACAGGGTGGATAAAGATGTAGGTCACGTGTAGGGCAGCCCATGCATTTCAATGGGCTGCTCTATGCGCTACAAATGTGGAAGAAAGTCCCAAACCATTTCTCAAAATTACACAATGCCAAGGCACATGTCAGCAGATGCGTGAAGGTGTCATTAACAATTAATGGCACTGCTGTGTATCTTCTAAAGGGTAGCACGTTTCTGTGGTGTCAGGAAAGCTATATTGCATGCGTTCCCAACACACACAAATGTGAATGCAGGCTAAATGTCTCAGTTACATTGGTGGTCAGTGTAAATCTTCTCATTACATTGGGGCTTGGTGTAGAATCCTTTCATTCAGACTAGTGGCCAGTGTGAAGGTCCCCTTACATTGGTGGTTACTGTGAATGCTTCTATTAAATTAGTGGTCAGTGTAAACCCCTATTACATTGGTGGCCAGTGTTGACACTCCTCTTTATATTGGTAGTCGGTAAAAAAAATTATATTGCCCAGGGTCCAATCAATATTAAAGATGGCCCTGGCAATGTCCCTCAAAATAGTTTGTTTGGGCCAAGCTGAGTGTGCTGTATTAAGTGTGCATAGTCTCAGCTACAGTGCCTTGAAAATGTACTCATACCCCTTGATATTTTCCACATTTTGTCATGTTACAACCAAAAATATAAATGTATTTTATTGGTATTTTATGTGATAGACCAACACAAAGTGGCACATAATTGTAAAGTGGAAGGAAAATGATAAATGGTTTTCCACATTTTTTTTTTTTATAAATAAATATCTGAAAAGTGTGGCGTGCATTTGTATTCGGCCCCCCTTTACTGTTACCCCTAACTAAAATCGAGTGGAACCAATTGCCTTCAGAAGTCACCTAATTAGTAAATAGAGTCGACCTTTGTGTAATTTATTCTCTGTATAAATACAGCTGTTCTGTAAAGTGCTCAGAGGTTTCTTAGAGAACCTTAGTGAACAAACAGCATCATGAAAAGCCAAGGAACACACCAGACAGGTCAGGGATAAAGTTGTGGAGACATTTAAAGCAGGGTTACATTATATAAAAATAACCTATGCTTTGAACATCTCACGGAGCACCGTTCAATCCATCCGAATATGGAAAGAGTATGGCACAACTGCAAACCTACCAAGACAAGGCCGTCCACCTAAACTGACAGGCCGGGCAAAGAGAGCATTAGTCAGAGAAGCAGCCAAGAGGCCCATGGTAACTATGGAGGAGATCCACAGCTCAGGTGGGAGAATCTGTCCACAGGACAACTATTAGTCGTGCATTCCACAAATCTGGCCTTTATGGAAGAGTGGGAAGAAAAAAGCCATAAGAAATCTGGTTTGCAGTTTGCGAGAAGCCATGTGGGGGACACAGCAAACATGTAGAAGGAGGTGCTCTGGCCAGATGAGACCAAAATTTAACTTATTGGCCAAAAAAATGTTTTCTACCACACGTGGTGTTTTAACACTGCACATCACCCTGAACATACCATCCCCACCGTGAAACATTTTGGTGGCAGCATCATATTGTGGGGATGCTTTTCCTACGCAGGGACATGGAGGCTGGTCAGAGTTAATGGGAAGATGGATTGAACCAAATACAGGGCAATCTTAGAAGAAAACCTGTTAGAGTCTGCAAAAGACTTGAGACTGGGATGGAGGTTCACCTTCCAACAGGACAACAACTCTAAAGATAAAGCCAGAGCTAAAATGCAATAGTTTAGAGCTAAGCATATTCATGTGTTAGAATGGCCCAGTCAAAGTCCAGACCTAAATCCAATTGAGAATCTGTGGCAAGACTTGAAAATTTCTGTTCACAGACGCTCTCCATGCAATCTGACAGAGCTTGAGCTACATTGCAAAGAAGAATGGGCAAAAATGTCACTCTCTAGATGTGCAAAGCTGGTAGAGAAATCCCCAAAAAGACTTGGAGCTGTAATTGCAGTGAAAGGTGGATCTAAAAAGTATTGACTCAAGGGGGATGAATATAAATGCACCCCACACTTTTCACATATTTGTAAAAAATAAATTAAAAAACATTTATCATTTTCCCTCCACTTCACAATTATGTGCCACTTTGTGTTTGACTATCACATAAAATCCCAATAAAATACATTTACGTTTTTGGTTGTAACATGAGAAAATGTGAAAATGAGGTATGAATACTTTTTCAAGGCACTGTACATACAGGCTGTGTTCTGGTTGGGTTCTGGGGACTCTCCGTCCCACTCCTGAAACAAAATTGAGTCAGCCATTCACGGAAGCTTTGTATTCTATGAATAAACACTTCCTCGGTTTGGCTGGCATCATCTGCTGCCTATCTGCCTCAGCCAATCAGAGGAAGCTTTGTATTCATTCATAGAATAAAAAACTTCCCATGAATGACGGAGCAGCATTTGACCTGACTCTATTTTGTTCCGGGAATGGAACGGGAAGTCCGTATTCCACTGTTGGAACATAGCCCTTTATACTGTATGTAGTATGTATGAGGTAAAATTCAGTTCATACAGTATGCCCAGAAAGTTATTGTTTGGGCCAGCTTGGGACATTAAGGCCTCATGCACATTGGACATTATAAAAACGCCAGTGGCTTTGCAGTGAGTTTTTTCAAGTTTTTCAGCATTTTTGCAATAGTGTTTTTTCAAGTTTTTAAGCATTTATCAGCGCTTTTACAGCTGAAAAACCCCTCTCAAAACCCACTAGTTTTGTTTTGTTTTTTTACAAAAACAGTTGAAAACAGCCTATGTGTGCATGGACACATGGGATAACATGCTGGAGAGTTTATTGACTGTAGAAAAAAAGAATGTCTGAAGCAAACATCGCAGCTGTAAAAACATCCAAAAATGTGCAGTGTGCATGAGACCTAAAAGGTGGAGATCAGCTTTAACCACTTCAATACCCGCCCATAGTCATATGACGCCCACAAGGTGGATCTACCATCCTGGGTGGGCGTCATATGACGTCCTCGGGTTCCCGGCCGCCGGGGGCGCGCGCGCGCGCCCGCGGCATCGCTCGGGACCCGGTGCGAGTGCCCGGCGGCCGCGATGTCCGCCGGGCACCCGCGATTGCCCGTTAAAACAACGGGACCGGGCGGGACCGTGGAGCTGTGTGTGTAAACACACAGCTCCACGTCCTGTCAGCGGGGAGGAGACCGATCATGTGATCCCAGTACAGAGGATCACATGATCGGTCTCCTCCCCTTAAGTCCCCTCCCCCTACAGTTAGAATCACTCCTATTAGGGACACACATTAACCCCTCCAGCGCCCTCTAGTGTTAACCCCTTCCCTGACAGTCACATTTACACAGTAATCATTGCAATTTTATAGCAACGATCGCTGTGTAAATGTGAATGGTTCCAAAAATGTGTCAAAAGTGTCCGAAGTGTCCGCCCCAATGTCGCAGTCACGAAAAAAAAATCGCAAATCGCCGCCATTACTAGTAAAAAAAAAAAATAAATAAATTCAATAAATCTATCCCCTATTTTGTAGACGCTATAACTTTTGCGCAAACCGATCAATATACGCTTATTGCGATTTTTTTTACCAAAAATATGTAGAAGAATACGTATCGGCCTAAACTGAGGAAAAAATTGTTTTTTTTTTTTAAAAATGGGATATTTATTATAGCAAAAAGTAAAAAATATTGTGTTTTTTTTCAAAATTGTCGCTCTTCTTTTGTTTATAGCGCAAAAAATAAAAACCGCAGGGGCGATCAAATACCACCAAAAGAAAGCTCTATTTGTGGGAAAAAAAGGACGTCAATTTTGTTTGGGTGTAACGTCGCACGACCACGCAATTGTTAGTTAAAGCGACGCAGTGCCGAATCGCAAAAAGTGCTCTGGTAAGGAAGGGTGTTTAAAAGCCCTGTATTGAAGCGGTTAAAGTGTAAGTTCACCTTTTATTTTTGCTTTGGATAGAGTGAGGAAGGGTTACACCCCTGTCAGATTTTTACTGCCAGCTGGGGCTACATTACACCCTAGTCACACCGACTGCGACATTGAAATCGTGCCACTTCACATGAAGTAGCACAAATACAAAGTAGCATTTCAGTGCTACTTCAAGTACCAGTCTAGGTCTATGTAAGTCGCACCTGAACTTGCAAAATGTAGTGCGGGAACTTCTTTCAAAAGTAGTTTGACTGCTTCCAATGCAGACAATAGGCTGCGATTTGAACAGTCAAATTTCATGACAAGTCACATCGGTGTGACTGGGGGCTAAGACTCCGTTCACAACTGTGCAATTTAAAGCACAGTAGGATTTTGATTATAAGTAATGGTGCCTGTTCACACCTGAGTGTAGTGTCTCAGGAAGCTCACCGCCCAAAAAAGTACATGACTTATTTTGGGGCAGAGTTGCTTGTTTTGGCACTAATGGACTTCAAAGGGAGTGCTTAAAATAAATGCACATTTTTCATTTATTGCCTAGTATCTAGCTTTCCAAAAAGACACCCAACAATGAAAAGCAGACATGAATTCTAGCCTTCACCTTACTTTACTAAGACAGCATTTTGATTTTACCTGTTAAAAATCAAAGCCTTACTTTCTGTTGTCACTGGGATAGATATTGAGGGGAAATATGAGAAACATGGAAAGCAATATGTCTATAAAATGGCACTGAGAAAAAGGATGGCATCAAGATCCCTCCAGATGTGCACTCTGCTTGGGGGTGTCACCTAAATCATCTTAACCACTTCCAGCACAAGGACATCATATGATGTCCTTGACTTTCAGTGGGAATATCTGAATGATGCCTGCAGCTACAGGCATCAATCAGATATCCTTGTTTTTTGTGCACTATGCAGTTCCCCCGCTTATCGTTCTTACAGGTGACAGGAGGGGACACCCCCCTCCTGCCACCATCCGGTGCTTCTCGGGGCTCTCTTGTGCCATCGGGGACCCCAAGAAAGAATCGGCTGCTGGATGACCATATAGATTTCCGGTGACCAGATGATCTCTATGCCCGTCGGAGGCCCGGGCACAATGTTATGACGTCACGTCACGGCCGCGGATGTAAACAAAGCCGCGATCGTGGCTGGTAAGCATGAGATCGTGGATTTTTTTTTTTTTTTTTGATCTCATGCTTTCCAGCCTGGAGGAAAGATGTGGGGTCTTATTGGTCCCGCCTATCTCTATAAAGAGGACCTGTCACGAACGATTCCTATTACAAGGGATGTTTACATTCCTTGTAATAGGAATAAAAGTGATCAAAAAAAAGAAAAAGTAAAAAAAATGTAAATAAAGTAAAAAAAATAAAACAACAATTTAAAGCGCCCCTGTCCCCGGTAGCTTGCACTCAGAAGCTAACGCACATGTTAGTGCCACCCACATATGTAAACGCCGTTCAAACTACACATGTGAGGTATCACCGCGTGCGTTAGATTCACACACACACACACACACACACACACATACATACATACATACATATATATATATATATTTTTTTTTTTTTTTATTCTTTATTTATTTTTTTTTTATTAGGGATGCACCGATGCCACTTTTTTGACACAGAGTACGAATACAATACTTGACATCATGTACTCGCCGATACCAATTACTGATACCTATCACCTACGAAGAGGGGTGGTTTGGGAGGTGGCGGGGGGTTGTTGTTTGGGAGCCAGGTGGTGGGAGGGGAGGGGTAAGTGAGGGCAAGGTAGTTGAGGGTGGGGTGAAATAGGGATTGTGGGGTGGGAGAGTTTGAATGAATTAATGATTTGTATAGCGCTACAAAGTGAACTGAATCGCCTCAAGGCGCTGTATTGGTGCTTTGTTGTCACCCTTCTTAGAAGAGGTAGGTATTGAGTTTTTTCCTGAAGGCCTGATGGTTTTCTTCCATGCGGATGCAGGTTGGTAGAGCGTTCCATAGCCGTGGTCCTTGGACAGCGAATCTCCGTTCCCCTTTTGCTTTGTAGCGGGATTTGGGAATGAGGAGGTGGTTTTGGTTAGACGATCGAAGACTGCGATTGGGTCTTGAATGTGACCCGATTCTTTACATTTAGCCAATGTAGGTTCCTCAGGGAAGGGGAGATGGATTCCCAGGTTTTTTTTCCTGTTAACAGCCTTGGCGCCGTGTTTTGGATGAGTTGTAAGCGCGCAAGTTGATATTGGGGTAATCCTATGTAAAGGGAATTCGGGTAGTCAAGTCGTGAATTAATGACTGTTCCAACCACCACTGCTTTGTCCTCCTTTGGAATGAAGGGGATGAGTCTGCGTAGCAGGCGGAGCAGATGGTGAGAACCACTGACTACTGCTCCCATTTGTGCATCAATTGACATTTCTGAGTCAAAAATGACTCCGAGACTCTTGACCTTGGTCCTTGGGGCGATGGTCTGCCCAAAGATGGTGCGTGGTGTCCAAGGGAGTTTTGGTTTGCGTGTAGAATAAGAAGTTCTGTTTTCTATTCCTTGATTTTAAGGGAGCTAGTGGTCATCCAGTCGTCTATCAGGGTAAGGCATTTTTCTAATTGCTGATGATGGTCTTTTTGTCCGGTGGTCCGAAAATATAATTGGGTGTCGTCAGCGTATGAGTGGAAGCAGAGGTCTGAACTTCTGATCATTTTGAGGAGTGGGCGGATGTATATATTGAAGAGTACTGGAAAAGGCTGGGGGGGGGTCGCTGGGGGGGGGGGGTGATAGGAGGGTTATTGGGAGACATGGGGGCAGAGATGACTAGTAGCTGGTAGAGGGAAGGAAAAGACAACAGGCAGAAGTGACTGCAGGCATGGTACAGGAGACATTCAGAGACTGCAGGCATGGTACAGGAGACAGCCAGGGACTGCAAGCATGGTACAGGAGACAGCCAGAGACTGCAGGCATGGTACAGGAGACAGCCAGAGACTGCAGGCATGGTACAGGAGACAGCCAGAGACTGCAGGCATGGTACAGGAGACAGCCAGAGACTGCAGGCATGGTACAGGAGACAGCCAGAGACTGCAGGCATGGTACAGGAGACAGCCAGAGACTGCAGGCATGGTACAGGAGACAGCCAGAGACTGCAGGCATGGTACAGGAGACAGCCAGAGACTGCAGGCATGGTACAGGAGACAGCCAGAGACTGCAGGCATGGTACAGGAGACAGCCAGAGACTGCAGGCATGGTACAGGAGACAGCCAGAGACTGCAGGCATGGTACAGGAGACAGCCAGAGACTGCAGGCATGGTACAGGAGACAGCCAGAGACTGCAGGCATGGTACAGGAGACAGCCAGAGACTGCAGGCATGGTACAGGAGACAGCCAGAGACTGCAGGCATGGTACAGGAGACAGCCAGAGACTGCAGGCATGGTACAGGAGACAGCCAGAGACTGCAGGCATGGTACAGGAGACAGCCAGAGACTGCAGGCATGGTACAGGAGACAGCCAGAGACTGCAGGCATGGTACAGGAGACAGCCAGAGACTGCAGGCATGGTACAGGAGACAGCCAGAGACTGCAGGCATGGTACAGGAGACAGCCAGAGACTGCAGGCATGGTACAGGAGACAGCAGAGACTGCAGGCATGGTACAGGAGACAGCCAGAGACTGCAATATGCTGTCCTTGTGAGAAATTGGTATATACAAAAAGAGGATGCCACATTAAGTTTGAAAACTGTGGGGACATTGGCTTAGTGCTCTGGGTCTCATTTAATTATTAACCACTTGACCACTGGGCAGTTAAACCCCCTTCCTAACCAGACCAATTTTCAGCTTTCGGTGCTCTCACACTTTGAATGACAATTACTCCGTCATGCAACACTGTACCCAAATGAATTTCGTGTCCTTTTTTTCACACAAATAGAGCTTTCTTTTGGTGGTATTTAATCACCTCTGGGTTTTTTATTTTTTTGCGCTATAAATCAAAAAATACTGAAAGTTCGGTAAAAAAAAAAAAAATTCTTTGTTTCTATTAAAAATTATTGCAGAGTATTGGCGAGTATTGGCAGGGTATTGGCGAGTATTGGCAGAGAATTGGCAAGTATTGGCAGAGTATTACAGTGTTGGTAGAGTATTGCACAGTGGTTGCAGAGCATTGCACAGTGGTGGCAGAGCATTGCACAGTGGTGGCAGAGCATTGCACAGTGGTGGCAGAGCATTGCACAGTGGTTGGTTGCAGAGCATTGCACAGTGGTTGGTTGCAGAGCATTGCACAGTGGTTGGTTGCAGAGCATTGCACAGTGGTGGCAGAGCATTGCACAGTGGTTGGTTGCAGAGCATTGCACAGTGGTGGCAGAGCATTGCACAGTGGTTGGTTGCAGAGCATTGCACAGTGGTTGGTTGCAGAGCATTGCACAGTGGTGGCAGAGCATGGCAGAGTATTGCACAGCGGTGGCAGTGTATTGACCAGCGCTGTGGGCACTACACATCCAGCCCACAGCGCTGGTCCCATCTCTCCCCCTCTCCGTTTCTCTCCGCTCTGTACCAATCGGTACAGAGAGGGGAGGGAGGAACCGGCGTCATGACGTGACGCCGGTTTGTGTACATGTGATCGCTCCGTCATTTGACGGAGCGATCACGTGGTAAACGGCCGCTATCAGCGGCTGTTTACCGTGATCCGTGATGCGCCGGGTCCTCGGGACCCGGCGGTCACGGATGTTCCCGAGTGCGCGCCCCAGGGGGCGCGCGGGAGCAAGTTTCTGGGAGGACGTCCGTAGGACGTCCACTCAGGGAAACCCGACCGCGCTGTAGCCGTCTTTCGACTATAGCGCGGTCGGCATGTGGTTAATAGACTAAACCATATATATTCAACTATTTTGCTTTTTGCTCTTGGGCACCCCTTGGGTTGTCTGCACTAGCTGGATATTTTCTCTTATTACTTCTGCTCAGATTGGGTGTTCCACTGGTATGTTATTTCATTAATTTAGGGCTGTGGAAATTAAAGATTAATTCCTCGATTAATCGATTAATTCTTTTGATCGGTACTCACCTCTCCGCCGACTTCCGGGTCTTCAGGGAGTTCCGTCGGAGATCCGGTGACATCAAAGACATCAATGTCACCGGACTCCTCCCCCCTTTCCCAAGTGCCTCTGTCTGCCAACGAAGGGAAGGGGGGAGGAGTCTGGTGACGTTGAAGTTCTGATTGAACGTAACGCGCACGGGGGAGGAGCTGCGCATGATGTCGCCCGCTGCTGCCCTACGGAACTAACACGATTGTCGGCTTTACATGCTGTGTTTTTATCATCTTTATGTGAGTAGTTTGTGTTTGAACACAAAAATTTCATCTTGTACTTAAGCGGTGAGCACTTAGATCTTTTCTTTCTACCCATGACCTGGCGTCCCTGCTGAGATCTAAGGAGACGTGAGAGAAGTTTATGGTCCGTGTTAACCCTTTTGATACCCGCTTGCATGACCACCTGTTTGCACAGGGGTCCATGCCATAAGGTGAGAGTGATTAGTTAGACCGGAGGTGGAGGGATTGTCACGCTACTGTGGGGAAAAAAATGCTACCGTTTGAATTCAAAACGGCAAGGGTATCTATTGTCGACACATACAATTCATAGTGTTTATTACAGAAATAACAGACAATGGCAATATTTAAAATAAAATGTGAAAAATCTTTAATAAAAAAATATCTAAAAGTTTTCTATGAGGGAGGGGCCATCTTATACTGCATGCTGCAAAGAAGGTTTGAAGACTAATAACACTGACACGATCATAAAATACACAGGTTCACACAAGTAGCGAATATTATTATCCAGTTTATAAAAGGTAGACATCCTTAGAAATATACCAATGTATATTTTGATATGTATATCAAAATAATATAATTGTCTAAAGTCTGCACATATACTACATACTTTGTATAAAACAATGTTTTTTCCCATTTTGCATGGCATGACTAATACATATCATTTAATCTTTATCATTTATTTGCAATATGCATGCTGTCATAAGTACTATTGTTGCCTAATAAACATATTGAATTAACATAAAATGGGATTTAAAAAAATATATCATGTATATTGAATCAAACTATTTTATCTGGCAAATTACATAAAATCATTAAAAGAAAAAATGTAGCTATGCTTTTTTTAAGTAAAGTACTGCAAACTGAACACTAGGTGTCACTATAACATAAAGATAAAGCACACTGTACTCAAGACATAGTTTTTCAATTCATTATCATTAGCTTTTCTGTAGTTACTTATTCTACATAATCTAGTTACATTTGTAAAGCAGTATATGTGACATTTACTGCAGATGTAGCTATGTGGGTCATGTGTTCTCAACAGCAGTCATTTATTCATCTGCATTGAATGTTTGGTGAATCACGATGAATTAACCACTTCAGCTCCAGAAGATTTTACCCCCTTCATTACCAGGCCATTTTTTTCGCTACTTTATTGCGCTACGATTGCACGCTGATGCAATGCTGTACCCAAACTAGAGCTGCAACTAACGATTATTTTGTATGTCGACTAATCTATCGATTATTTTTACGATTAGTCATCGACTAACGATTATTTTTATTTTATTTATTTATTTAATCTAGTGTTCTTTTTTTTTGCTTAGCCAATTAATCCTTTGGATAACTTTACAAAAAAAATACATAAAAAAGGTAAGATAAAAGGATATAACTACATACATATATTATATGTATGTAGTTATATTTTATCTTACCTTTTTTTATGTACTTAATTTTTGTAAAGTTAAGGTAAAAGAATACAACTATATATATATATATATATATATATATATATATATATATATATATATATATATATATATATATATATATATATATATATATATATATATAATAATGTATGTTGTAGTTATATTCTTTTATCTTACCTTTTATTTTTATGTTCTGTTTAGAAGTTTATAATTTATTTTTTACAATGCTTTTTTTTTTTTTTTTAAGGGGGGGGGGGGGGTGGTGTGGGGACAGTGTCAGTGTGTGTTTTTTTTTTATTTTTTATTGCAATTTTTTTTTTTATAAGCCCTGTTGTCACTGACTCTGTCCATTCAGAAAACGAAGGAGCTGGGTTTACCGGCTCCTACCTCCACTCTCCATCCTGAGATACAGAGGGGGAGAAGAGAGAGGACCGCAGCATGGAGGGGGACAGATGCACGTATAGAGAGATCCACTGCTCCAGGATGATCCATCCAAACTCAATCCCACAGCTGTTCCTATGGTTAGAGAACCCAGGTGCAGGCACGGCACAAGCTGATGAAGATGCAAATGAAGGACTCTGAACGGCCGCACTCCAAGAAAAATTCAAAAGCCTTTATTGGTAAAATATGGAATCACACAAAAATTTAACGCGTTTCACACTACCGAGAGTGCTTACTCATAGCTTACAGATGCACGGAGGAGAGAGGGGGGCAGATGCACGGAGGAGCGAGGGGGGCAGATGCACGGAGGAGAGAGGGGGCAGATGCACGGAGGAGAGAGGGGGGCAGATGCACGGAGGAGAGGAGGGGGGCAGATGCACGGAGGAGAGAGGGGGCAGATGCACGGAGGAGAGGAGGGGGGCAGATGCACGGAGGAGAGGAGGGGGGCAGATGCACGGAGGAGAGAGGGGGCAGATGCACGGAGGAAAAAATTAAGACATGCTCCCCCGGTGAGATAGGTGCGTCACGTGGTGATCTCGTCCCTTTAAGTAGACAAGAAGAAACCCCCTGTGGTTGGGACTTTAAATAGATCACCACTCTCACCAAAGATTTTGTGAAAAATGTTTTAAATTTTATTGGTCAATAAAATATTGTATAAAATCACCCAAATGTCCGATAGCAGGGTGCACAATTCACAATGCATAGCAGTTCAAAACAGGTAACAAAAAATTGCATAAACAAATAATATTGACAACACTTTACAAAAAATGTACAAAGTTACGGTACTGATGCTCTCAAGGAGGTATGTGACCCCCGAATACTCGACGCGTTTCCAGTTACCCGAATGTGGGAACCTTCGTCAGCAGCAGAGAGTGGTTATATTTGATAAGTACCTATCGCTCTAAAGAATACCAGTGAGAATGAATGATACTCATATGTGTATTGTTCAGGTGTGTAACCTCTCCCCTAGTCCCACACAAGGTTAAATGACCCAGAATTCCCCAAAGTGGGTAGACCAAGGAAAAAGGGGGGGGAGAGGGGGGGAAAGGGGGGAGGAGGGGGGGGGAACGCACTTTCCTCCCCCTTGAAACACAACCTATTGGTCCACAAACATCGACTCCAACGTGGTACGTGGTAATGTATACATCTTTGACACATTGCATAGCCTATCCAGGAAGGTCTACCCTATAAGCATACCAATACTCTTTTTTAGGTTTTCTATGAAGTAGTTGTAGTAATATTTTGTGTAGAAATTATTTCTTACAATTCCTGGGTCTTTGTGATATCCTGATGTGTGCTTAAATAGAAAAAAACAAAAAACAAACCCCCTGCTGACTGTTCCTCTCTCTTTTGCATTCTTTAGAGCGATAGGTACTTATCAAATATAACCACTCTCTTCTCCTGACGAAGGTTCCCACTTTCGGGTAACTGGAAACGCGTCGAGTATTCGGGGGTCACATACCTCCTTGAGAGCATCAGTACCGTAACTTTGTACATTTTTTGTAAAGTGTTGTCAATATTATTTGTTTATGTAATTTTTTGTTATCTGTTTTGAACTGCTATGCATTGTGAATTGTGCAC